>VZTJ01005727.1:1644409-1666096 GCA_013397795.1 Orthonyx spaldingii
AGCGCGGCCTGCCCCGGGAGCATGGAGGACGAGGCGCTGGAGGGGGTGGAGGAGAAGGAGGAGGATGAGGAGGAGAAGGAGAGGGAAGAAGAGGTGAGGGGGAGGCCCTCAGCACCGCCTGGCTGTGGTTGGGCCAGCGCTGGCGTTGTGCTCTCTCCTTCTCTCCCAGGAGCCGGCTCCCTGTCCCCTGACGGAGGAAATCCTCAAGGAGGGCCTCTCTCTCCTCAGTAAGACCGGCAACGGGCTGGCCCACGCCTATGTGAAGTTTGAAGCCAAAGAGAAGTGAGTGTGCGACGCCTGACCCGGCAGAAGCCCCTAACTCCATGGCCATGGAACCGCTGTGCCGCAAGCTGGTGACCAGCCATGCGGGGCAGGAGCGTATCCAGGCCCTGCTCTCCAGCCACCTGCATTTCAGTCTGGGCATCAGCATAGCCTGTCCATCCTCAGCCCTGGGCTGGGCACTGCCTCCGCCACGGCCAGACACACTGCTGGGAACATCAGTGTCCCCCAAGGCTGAGGGCAGCCTGCCCGTCTCCCCGAACTGTGTTCTCCTAGGGGGACCTGCAGAGTGACCTCCCTACAGGCACTTTGAGAAATATCCATTGGCATATGTCCTGCTAACTGCTAACATTTAAGGCAGCAGCTGTAAGTACAGTGCCACAATGGCCTTGGGACAGTTTGGAGCCTCAGTGTCCCCAGCACACTCACAGAACCCTGGACCTAACTAAGGCCCCAGTAAGACTGTTTCTTTCAGCAGCCTCATAGGGTATCTCAACCACCATTTTTTCCACTAGGAAAGTCCTTCCACACAGTCCTTGGTGTTGACACTATTGCCTAACAGACCCCTTCCCAAAACTTACCTTTTTCTCTGCTCTGGTTGTGCCCTGTCCTGACAGATACAATTCAATGGGAATAAGTTCTCCTTCTACCAGGAAAGCAGGTCCAATCTGACCATTTGTCCTTGTTTACAGACTGTTTCGCTTGTCCCTATCATTTGCCTTTTTCTTCCTTCTCTCAGCAAGGCTTTCTAGGACAGCAGGGAAGTAGGAAAGTTGCCCTCCCTCCAGTAGTGGCAAGGAGCAACCCAAATGCTGGTAGTGGGGAAACATGAGAGATCTTTTATTCACATTCTCCCTCCCTCAGGGGCCTGACAGACATCAGCCTCCTCGAACGCTTCATTCACTTGCGGTATGTGGATTTGTCAAAGAACAAGCTGCAAGATTTGTCCCCCCTGAGTGGCCTAACCCAGCTGCTTTGGCTGAAGGTGGATGGGAATCTGCTCACCAGTGCCAGTATGCAGGAGCTGCCCTACCTCCAGGTCATCAGCTTTGATCGCAACTGCATCAAGGATTTGGAGGGCATTACTCACCCCCTCCTAGCCAACCTCAGCCTGAAAGGTGATACAGACCACCTCTCTTCATTCTTGTGGGCGCACTCTCTTTGAAAGGTGGGATTAACTTTCTTGTTTCTTCTTCCTCTGGCACTCAGAAAATAAAATCCAGACAGTGCTGGGCCTGAGTGACGACCAGTTGTTCAGCCTGCAAGTCCTGGAGCTGCGAGGAAACAAGCTAAAGACTACAGCAGGGCTCGGTGTTTCCAAGCTCAAGAAGCTCTATCTGGTAAGGGATCAGCCAGCCTGGGCAGTGGGACGGAGCTGCTGCAGAGCCCGGCACCGGCAGCCCAGACAGGGCAAAGGGAGTGGCAACGAACCACAGATCACAGAGCAGTCGATGTTCAGTGCATCAGGTTCTTCCCTCACAGCCTCCTGCAGGAGGGCAGTTTTCCCTTCAGGCAGTGTTAGGCAAGCTTGTATTCCGTGTGTCCTGGGACCACCAGAGATCACTGGGCAAAGCAACAGTTTTGCTCTTGGGTGACAAAGGGAGGCAATGCCTCCTTCTCCTCTCTGATGGGCCCAGTCAAATACTGGTTTAAAGTCAGCACAATTATATGATTCACACCTCCAGCTGCCAAAAAAGAAATCGATTCAGTATTGCAGTGAAACTAAGATAGGAGAAGCAATTTCTTAATATCACAAATAATTGCTTCAAGGAAGCATTTACTCCTAGAGATGCAAGTGAAGAGAGTATGTATGGCTTAGCCCCATGCATCACACTGTGCTACAGCTTGCAAAAACTAAACAGATGTCCTGAGTCACTACCTCTTGAAAAGCTATTAAACATGATAAAGGCATTGAAAAACTATGTGGCTTCTTTTCATCAAGATTCCCTGGCAGAAAGCACCGAGGAGATTGCTTGCTGAGATTGCCTGCAATTTTCTGGTGGAAAACTGGGATTTTGTGACTAGAGGTGCTCCAAGAACGGATGAAGTGGATAAGTCACTAGACCCAATACAGCATTTCAAAGCATACCCAGTCACCTTAGTGAGTTACTGCAGGGAAGCAAATAGAGCATCTCTGTTGAGGGGAGGTTCCTGGCATGACCAAGGGGTTTCTGAGCTGCCCATGTGAAATGGGAAAATTGCAAGGGTGATTATTAAAACTGGAATAACTGATTCTCAAGAATCTTTGGCACTTGAACTTGTCTCCCATGTCTACCTGCTCGTTAAATCATTTTGCAGGGACATCTCTTCTAGTAATGCTTTGGTTTCTGTGTAAAGACTTTGGTGTTACTTCAGCCTTGGGTAGGTGCAACTGATGCCTCAAGGACAAGGTTCAAGACAAAGGGTTCAGTTTAAGGAACTGAACCACATTTGGTTGATGTATGACATAGCTGCAGATGAAATTTAGTATGCAAAAAGTGGTATGTACTAGCAGGAAGACTACAAGCTGGCTGTCTACTATGTGGCACTTGCATCAATTTGAAGGTCACAGTAGCGCTGTGTTAGCTGCTGGTCATGGTGCAGCAGTGGTGGCAAAGGCTAACTAGAGAAAATGAAGGTGCAGGAAGGGGAGAGGAAATCATGGGCAACATATGGTAACTTTCCATAAGAAAAACAGTGGCATCACATCTGTGTGAACAGCTGGTATCTAAGGGAAGGTCATGGCGTGTCAGACAGAATGTTGTTTGATTTAGGGGGAAAAAATGAAATAACTCTGAAAAATATCCATTCTGCATTGTCCTGCTAGTGCTTGCAAGGCCAGAGCTGGTAAAACTATTCACACTGAAGTGATGAAGAAAGTGAGAGTGATGGGAGGTTACTATTCCTTTTATAAACCAGTGATCAGTGAGCTCCCCACCCACACCAGCTCACGATTTTCTCTGAGGTACAATGTCCCAATCCTTCCTGACTGTTAAATCTGCTCACATGGCCTTCACTAAATACCCAACTTTCCGCTTTTTGTCCTGGTGCTACTCCTTTTACCTGGCCCGGCTGGTCCAGACTCTCCTTTGTCCAGTTTCTATTAAAATTCTCCTTTTCTACAAAATATCCTTCTTCTGAATGACTCAGCCCTAAAGTGTTCTCCTATCCCACCAGTTCAGCCTGTGCCCCTTTTTTAGTCTCAGGTATTGCCCACGTCATTGCTTGGGTACCTATGAGGAAGAGAGAGCACAACAGCACCTCTCACCTCTTTTTTCATTCGGGTTTCAGCATCCTTAGCGACTGCAGCCCCGAGCCACATGGGCAAGGGAAGCCCTGCTCCAGGCTGGAGAACGTGGCGGGGAGACGATAATTACCACGGATGCTTCAAACTTGGCTGCACAAGGCGGTGAGCAGCCTGACAGAGTGTAGGTGCTGGCGCTGCAGGGAGCCCGCGCCTGGGCAGGGGACCTCTAGTGGTCTTTTCCAGCCGGAATCCTGCTGCGAAACCAGTCCTGAAATTCAGAGCTTCTGTATTTCCCTGCTTCGTTAACTCACATCACAGTGAAGTGAATGAAATTCAGTGGTGGGGAATTTTAAACTTCCCGAAGTAAGACACAGCCCAGAGGAGTAGAAGAGACTTCTTGGTCATAGATTTCCCCCAGAAGAGAAGCAGCTACTGGAAGATGCCTGGACTGCCTGGACTGCATGGACTATGTGGCTGAGAGGGACTGGTTACTCATCCTTTAAACACACTCATTTCAGGCTCAGGTGTGCTTTCCCCTCCATGCTGTTGCTCTCTGAGGCCCAGACTGGGCACTGCCATGGAAAGGGGTGCTGTGCTGGCAGTGGAGTATTCACCTGGGGTGGTTTTGTCTCAGACACCAAGTGATGCTCCAGGAAACACTTTTTCAGCAAACTTTTGGTCCTTGAATCTGAATCATTAGAATCCGCTTGGCCAAGCCCCTGAACTACTTGATCTAACTTCAGAGAAGGCTGTGGTATGAGTGGTAGAGACTCTGAAGGGTAGAAAGAGCTTTAAAGGTCAGAAATAACTGCTGTTCCCTCTCCTGTGTGTCCCCTTTTTCCTTTTCTCTTCCTGCCTCTGGTGCTCAGGCCCAGAATACCATTGGCAGCCTTGAAGGCCTTGAGGGGTTCGAGCAGCTGGAGACTCTGCACCTGCGTGACAACAAGCTTGAGGCCCTTGATGGATTCTCTGACAGCATGAAGTGCCTGCAGTACCTCAATCTACGGTGAGTCCTCCCTGCTCTGTGCTGGGAGCAGAGATCCCTTCATCAGACTGTACTCCCATTTAGATCTTTAGGATTTTCTGGGGGGTTTTTTTTGGAAGTTGAAGGTCTTGTAGGGATGGGTTGATATTTACCGTCCTTAACTGGTGTTCAGCAGCTGTCTAGGCTGCTGTAACAGGGCCTTTCCTGGCCTTCTCAGAAAATATCTGCTCTCCACCTCAGGCTTTTCATTCCTTGCCATAAGTCAGTTGGATCCCTCAGAGCGTGTTCTCTGTGTTCTGCCTGCAAATGCCCTTTAGTTCTCGGTGTTTGCCACGCGGGGCCACAGTGATGTCACACGGTTCAATGGACAGTCAGAGCACAGAGGAATCCAGAGGAGATGTCCTTTTTGTCCCTCAGTCTGGAGAGCTGCAGACAGATCTGGATCTTAGGTGACAGATCTGTGGTCTAAGGTCTGTGGTCCCTCATGCTGCTAAGTTTTGCTTTGTCTGTCTTGTCCACTTACTGTTCCAAAGGGATTTCACTACTTGCATGGGTCTCCTTCCCCTGCTCTCTGTGCTTCCTTTTCTTCAGGAGCAATGGAATCAAGAGCTTTCAGGAGGTGGAAAAACTGCAGGTTCTCCCCATGCTGCAGGCACTGGTGCTGATGGAAAATCCATGCTCTGAACAGCCCGAGTACCGGCTGGAGGTCCTGTCCCGGCTGCCACGGCTGCAACGCCTTGACAAGGAATTAATTGAGGAAGATGAGCGGAAAGAGGCGGGGAAAATCCGTCAGGCAAGGCAGGCAAAAGAAAAGGTGAGAACAACACAGTGCAGGGATAAGAAGGAGGTGAAGAGAAAGAAAAAGGATCAAACATGCTGGTAAAGCCTCTCCTCCACTATAGTACATGAGGAGAAGGGTTAGGGATGTCAGTCCCAAGAGCAAAAGAGCCTGAAACAGGCCAGGCTTTGCTACCTGGTTGTTGTGGCCAGCAAGCAACCCTGCTGCCATTGCTGACCCCACTAGCCAAAGAGGGCAGTGAAAGGGGAAAAGACATCAGACATGGAGTTATTAACTTGTCCCTCTTCCCTTCTTCAGGAAATGGAAAGATCTCTCAAGAATGACGCAACTCTTCAGGAAATGGATGAATCTTTTGAGGATAATGTGACTGAGTGACCAGTTTTTAACACCTGTTCCCAGAGGCTGTCAAGATGTGGAGATGCCTTTCCCCATATATGAGGCTGGGAAAGTGAGAGCTGTAGGTACCAGCTTCACCTCATTTTACCTCTGGAGAAAAGAGGAGTGCTACCCACCCTGGTCCTGGAAGCTGCCCCGAGGCACTGCAGTGTTTTTCCAGTCACTGCACTGATATGTTGTATTCTCACTAGGCCTGAGAGGGGAAAGGGGAGAGTTACAGGTTCTATGGTTTGATTTATGACTCCCAAAAATCCTGCAGGATTTTCTGATTTGAATAAAAATAATTAATGAGCCTGGAGTGACTGGGATTGTTTATCCTGCACACCCACTCCTATTCCCTGGCTCTCTCACCCTCATCTGTCTACGTCTATCCCTTGCTGCCTGCCTCTCTCTCTCTCTCTCTCTCCATCCCCTACGTGCTGTTTGCAAAGCTAAATCCTGACTCATCGCAGCTCTGGGTCACATGCTGCTGTCCCGGCCCTATCAGGGGCGTCTCCATCCTGCTGCTGCTGCCGCCACCGTTGGCTTAGAGGACACATCATCTCCCCTTGAGGTCCTGCATCCCTCCTCAGCTTCGTCCTCTCTTCTTTCTACCAGCACTTTCTCAATCTCACGCCCACCCCTGCCCTAGGAAGGTAAGTGTCTCTCCACGGCCAGCACCCGTCTCACCGCATGCATGTTTCTGTTGCCCACCTTGTGCCCTCCAAACCCCACACGCACTTTGGGGTCCCTGCGGAGAAGGACCACAGTGAGCGGCATTAACAACTAAACTCTTCTCACTTCCTCCCCCTGCTCCTCCCACCTCTCTCTCCTCATCCCCATCCTTCTGACTTTTCTTTCATATTTTAATTTCAGGTACTCCCTCCTTCCCAAGCCCTCCCCCCCCNAATTTCAGACGTGAACCCAGGGAATTGCAGGAGAGGGGGCAACCAACGAGGATAGGTGGTGCTCCCAAGGGCACTGTCGGGAGGTGCTGTAGGATGGAGCTTTCTTTCCCTGGGGGAGGGGAAAGGGGGAGGCTTGGGGTGGTAGTGGGGAGAAGGCAACGCTCAGTCTGGGCAGCGCTGGGGGAAGGATCCAGCCTCGGAGCGGACCAGCCCCCCCAGTCTCCCGGGGTGTTGACATAAACACGGGCGCTCAGGGAGAGGGAGGGGGGAGAGGGGATGTTTTCATATTTGCACAGCCCCACACCACAGGGGAGGGGGAGAGCAGGGAGAGGAGATGACAGGCAAGCAGGAGCTGCATCAGTCACGACACTGCAGCAGTGCGGGTTTCCTGGGAGCAGTGCCCAGCCCGGGGGAATCGCAGCAGCACACGGGACTGGTGGCAGTGCCTTGGGGGAAAGGTCTTCACCGTGCTGGCCTGGCGGGGACAGGGAATTGCTGCCAGCGCCAGCTCCACGGGAAGGCACTGCAGCAGCACCAGCCTCCCAGCGTACGCTGCCCAGCCTCTGTTCACGGGGGACTGCACAGCCTCCTCTCTCTTCCTGGATGTGGTCTGTGGCCTCCCAGCTATGGCTCCATCCCAATCCCTTATCCCAGCTTATCCGCCTCTGACCTCCTTTCAGGACAGTGCAGCTGATGCCAGGGATTTCAGGATGGTTCTGTTCAAAAGAGAGCAAATGCAGGGGACATGGGGCAGCAACACAAGTGGAGAAAAGGGTTTAAAGGACTACAAGGCAGAGGAGATCATACAAGTGATGGGGTGGGGCAGGCAAGGCTGGATTTGGGCTTGTCATTTGGCTTCCTCAGAGCTGGCTCCAAGAGGGGCAGGTGGATGTGACCACAGGGATGTGACCAGGGGCAACGTGACCACATAAGCAGAGAGGCACAGCATCTGGCACAGGTCTGCTGTCAAAGATGACTTTAAGCGGGGTCCTGCCCCTCTCTACCCCGTCGAGGCTGTTGAGGCACGGCCAGGACACTGCTGCAAAGGAAGCTCACGGCTGGCTGCGCCGGCACGACTCTGGAGGAAGTTCCTGTGGCGCGTGCCAGATGGCGTGAGGAGCACTGCCAAAGGGGCTGATGGGGGATCCCAGCCCAGATGGACATGGTGGAGGGCCCTGTGCAGGCTCTGGAGAACCCTGGAGTCACAGACTGAAACTCCCCACACGAGAAGCTCTGGCTGAAACTTCAGAGCAGCAGCACGATTTCCTCACACCCCTGTGATTTCCACCCACCTGGGGCAGTGGGGTTGAGCGCTGACTCTGGCTTCCCCCATCCTGCTTCTTAGCTCCCCTCAGTGCTGTGATGTGCTGGTTCAAGCTCCTTCCCCTCTGGCTGTACCCCTGCTCACACACACCACGGGGAGGTCCTGGCTGGGGCTCTGTGGCTACTCTGGCCTCTGCCAGCTGTTCTCAGGGTTGAGGGAATCTCCCGTGGGAGTCAGGGGAGGAAAACCTGGCAGTGCAGGGAGCATGGGGGAACGCTGACATTGTACAGCCCCACAGCCATGGGAATGAGAAGGTGGCATGGGGGGAATGAGCTGGTTTGGAACCCCTAGAGAGCAAACTGCAGCAAGAGACGCTCTTTCAAACAGCCGTCATCACCCACCAGCCTGTTTTCTACTTCAGGTTTAATCAGGTGCTGCGAAATGCTAGGCTTCCTCACTCCCCTCATTCAACAGAGATCCAGCCCAGTCTCATCTGCTTCCCCTTCAGGAGCAGAGCGAAGGGTCAGCAGCTGGGCCGGGTGCCCCCTCCCTTCAGAGCCCTCTCTGCCATGTCTGAGGCACTGTGGCCTTCAGCAAGATGGCTCCTCAGGCTGCCAGGCTCCACACTCTGCTGCCTCGGCACAGCCTGACCCTGCAGCTCACCGGGGACACAGGGAGGCTGAGCAGGCGCTCGGCAGGGGGACACGGCCAGGGTCTGGCACAGCCAGGCTGGGATGGCTCCCCCATCGTGGGCAGGAGAGGGGCTGGGGGTCCCCACTTGTCTGGCTGCCCCCCTGCCCTGCCCATCACACTCGGCTGGCTCCCTGTTCGCTGCACGGGGACACAGAGCCGCTTGCTGTCTGGCCTGGCAGGCGCTGTCCTCGCCTCCCGGCAAGGGGACAGGAGATGCCAGAAGCTCGTGCCCCGTCCTTGACGCCAGAGCCAGGGGCACCTCCCCACTGCGCCAGCTGAGCCCTCCCTCTCTGCTGCCTGTGGCACCCTCCCCATCCCTGCCATCCAGGCTCATATCGTGACGCAGGGAGAGAGGCAGAGAGTGCTCCCCGTTTGTCATCTGCAGCAGAGGGACAGAGTAAATTCAAATAGATAGCCAGTTCCTGGAAGAAATGTTCGTAGATTCCTGTAGTCTGGGTGAATTTCTAAATTAACTGGGGTCAATAGTTTTAGCACAAATTCATACGGTCACTTTTCCTTGAATTCCCTTCTCTCTGTCAGTCTAGACGTAGAAGGGTTGAACATGGCTTCCTGGGGCATCTCAGAGCTGAACATATCCTGTTCTCTCCTCTCCACAGACTCACCATGGCAGTTGAGAGAATCCATGCCCGCGAGATCCTGGACTCCCGTGGGAACCCCACCGTTGAGGTGGACCTGTATACACACAAAGGTATGTAGGTGAGGATAAGAGACAGAGAGAGAGCCCTGCCCACCCTGGCAGAGCTGTGCAGCAACCTGGCATGCCGAGACCATGGAGGGTCCTCACTGGTGAACCCCCAGCAGACAACAAGCCAGGGGAAGAGGCAGAGACCAAAACTCTGCTTGTGGCTCTGCTTGTGCCTGTGCTCAGCAACTCTGCACACATGCCAGGCAAATCACAAGACAGCTGGCTGTCCTGTATGTGACTTGAGCTATGTGCCTGTTCATAGCAGGGACAGAAGGGTTTTTTTGTCATAAATATATGCACCTTCTCATCATACTCCTGCTGCATCTATGCTTTTAGTCCTGGGGCACAGTAGAAGTTTGGTGGCACATCCATGGTCATGCTCATGGCAGGGGTGAAGCTTTGTCCCTGAGATCTCTGTGCAGCTATGTCCATGCATGGGTCTCAACTGGAAGAGCTGCATTTGTGCTGGGCCCAAAACTAGTTGGGCTGAGGGGTGAGTAGCAGTGAGAGGCCAGAGCAAGCATTCAACTATTGTCTTCCTTCTTCAGTGAGGCAGAAACCTCAGTCTGAGGGGGAGGAAGCTGAGGGTGGCTGTGAGTCAGGCTGCCTCTGGAACCAGGAGCAGGGCTGAGGAACCAGACTTCCATCTATCACACACAGTTCTGGGACCAGTGTGAACCTCTGGGTGCTGACATCCAGGTTCCTCAGTCTGCAAGCCCTGGGTGCATTTATTTCTGCCACCAAGGTGCTCCACCTCTGAGAAGACCAGCCACAAGCAGGCAGCAAGCGGGGCCATCCATTTGCACAAGCAGTTGCTGCATCCTTTCCTATGAAAGCAGGGCAGAAGCAGGTGCATGAGGGTTTTTCCTCTTCACTTTCTGCTCATCTCACACCCCTGTTTTGCTGTTTCCTAGGCATGTTTCGAGCAGCCGTCCCCAGTGGAGCGTCCACTGGTATCTACGAAGCGCTGGAGCTGCGAGACAATGACAAGTCGCGATTCCTTGGAAAAGGTGGGGAGATGCCTGCTCCACAGCTCATCCTTGGGGATGCCTATGTGTGGGGCTCTGCTGCAGGGTGCTGTCCACCCACCGGTGTGACACGGATGAGACACTGCCCTCAGGGAGACCACAGAGGCACAGACCTAGCGTAAAGTGAAAGATCAGGCCTCGATCTTCCCTCGCTGTCTCCCTCTCTCAGTCTCTCTATCGGTCCTCTCCCTCCCTCTTTTCCACTCTTCTCTCTGCCTCACTCTCTCTCTTTCTCTCTCTTTCTTTCTCTGCCTCTTCCCTTCTTTAGGGGTCCTGCAGGCCGTGGATCATATCAACAGCACTGTCGCCCCGGCTCTCGTGGGCTCTGTAAGGATTTCTCTTTGTTCTCCCTTGTCCAACGCTTACTCTGGTCCGTCTCTGTCCCCTGATCTCTGTCTCTGCCTCTCTTCATCTCACTGGGTTAACAGACATAGCGATGCTCTCTGTGACCCTGGGCACACCCCTCCTGCCCTCCATGCCTGTGTGTGTCCACAGCGATCTTTTCTCTGGGAGGAAAGGATTTAACGCTTCCTGGTCCACCGCAGCATCTGTACAGCCTAACTAGTCCCCTCAGTGCTCCCTGTAGAGCTCACCCCCTCTCTCAGCTGTGCTCCCCCTCAAGCACTGAATCACACCTACATGTCTGTGGCCTCATCCTGGTGTGATGAGCAATGGTTGTATCGTGCAGGGTCTGGCACAGCCTTGCAGAGCAGTGGTGTCTCGTCTGCAGCCTGTTCACAACCTGAAGACCTGGAGCCTGCTTTGAGGAGAGCTGAGTTGAAGCCACATATTACATGCCATATAGCCCATGGCTGGCTCTGGCCAAGAGCCCGGTTCTCTCCACTCCTGGAAAACACTCAGCCTGGTGGAGGGCTGCCTGTGTTGGGTCTAATCTTGCTCTCCACCTCACTCTTGGGGATGGCTCCATCCAATCTACATTCGCTTGCTTGAGGTTGAGCATGTTCTGTTGTTCTGCCTAGCTTATGTGTGGCCACAGCACCACAAAGCTCCCTGGAAGCTGCCAAAAGGCTGAGTAAACCCCAAGGGAGTCCTGTGTCCCCAGCAATGCGTGGCCTTGCCTGGGCTGCAGCTGACCCCCTCTCCACTGTGGGTACATCTACACTGCACTGCAGCAACACCATCGTGGTTACCTAACCTGACTAAATACCAAGGCACCAGTTTCCAGAGCTTTGTGTGTATATGTTCCCCCACAAGCTGAAAAGGTCCTTGTACCCCCAGCTTCTCCATCAACGCCTCCTTTCCCGCACACCAGAGCCAGCAGCTCTTCCAATCATCCCCTTCTCAGGAGCTGTTTCTTTCTTGCAGGGCCTCTCTGTTGTGGATCAAGAGAAGATAGACAATCTGATGCTTGAGATGGACGGCACAGAGAACAAATGTAATTCATCCCTCTTTTTGGGAAGTTACAAGCATGGGAGGCTGCAGGGCTGGAGCAGGGGGCACTGTCAGAGCTGTGGTGAGCCCAAGGCTGGGCTGGCAAGGGCACCCACTGGGCAGGATGTTGCCACCTGAAAAGCCTCTCTCCTCCTTTGCCCACAGCCAAGTTTGGTGCCAACGCTATCCTGGGAGTTTCGCTGGCCGTGTGCAAGGCGGGAGCTGCAGAGAAGGATGTGCCCCTGTACCGGCACATCGCTGACCTGGCCGGCAACGCTGACCTCATCCTTCCTGTGCCAGTAAGACTCCTCTGTCCTTGACATCCACCTTCAGAAACTCCAGAAGGGTGGTGTTTCCAAAAGAAACTTCAAAGGTGTTGGGAGGTAGATGAGGAAGGGATATGGGACTGAAACATCAGCTGCGTGCACTGCACTTGTCAGGGAAGCAAACCAAGGCCCGAGTTCTGTCAAGTTTCAATTGGAAAAAAAGGAGCCTGAGGAGGAAACAGCAGAGGTTGTGGTGGGGGACTGACTGAGGATCTCCTTCTTAGCACAAGAACCAGAGGGCATCATGCAAACCCTCTAGGGCACAGTTAAAAACAAGGGCATATGGGTCTTCACACCAGGGGAAGCTGCCTTGAGAAACTCCTTCACAAAGGGTGTTGTGGATGCTAAAATTTTCTCAGGGTCAAGAAAAAAGGTCCTGGAAGAGAGACTGACAGTGTTGTTGATAAACACGTACAGATAAACACAGCACAGATAAACATATAAACACACATAGCTGGGGAGATCTCTGAGAGGGAAACAGGTGGGAAAATCCTCTCCAACCATGTGCTTTGAGCCACTGCTGGAAGGAAGACTCCAGGCTTATGTGCCTTTGGTCTGATGGTTGTAGCTGATGTTCTTAGGTTACCCTGTGGGATGTGGCATGAATGGGCACGGTGACACATGTGAGAGCCACCTCTAAGGGGTGCCAAGGCCAGTTCCTTCAGCTCTGACTCTCTTATGGAATCTTCCAGGCTTTCAATGTGATCAATGGAGGTTCCCACGCAGGCAACAAACTGGCCATGCAGGAGTTCATGATCCTGCCTGTGGGAGCTGAAAGCTTCCGCGATGCCATGCGCATCGGGGCTGAAGTCTACCACAACCTCAAGAGCGTCATCAAGGAGAAGTATGGCAAAGATGCTACTAATGTGGGTGATGAGGGAGGCTTTGCCCCCAACATCCTGGAAAATAGCGAAGGTGAGAGCCCTACAGAGATGGGGTACCCCTGCCTGCAATGCTAGGGGTTCCTATGCCCATCTCACAGCATTCCCCAGACTGATTCAAAAGATGATGCCTCAGTGTCATTGGCCTCCTGTGTTAGGGAATGTTTCTAGGCGCCTTCTCCTTGGGGTGGCCTTGATCTGTCACAGCCTTTCCATACAAATCTTTTATGCATGTGCACACTTTTATAAGGCCTTCCACAAACTTGTCTTTGAGCTGTGGGATTTTATTTTAATTCCTCCTTGTCCCTTTGGACACAGCTTCTACAGCTCCTTGGCACGTTTCTGTTGCGTTCTGGGCTCCCTTCTGCTTCTCCATCACACCACCAGACTCTTAGTGGTTCTAAGGACCTTCCCAGGGGAGGCTCCTACCAAAAGGCAGAGCTGTCTGCCTGGGCTGACTGTCCTGACTGCAATTCTCCTCTCAGCTCTGGAGCTGCTCAAGGAAGCTATTGACAAGGCAGGCTACACAGACAAGATTGTCATCGGTATGGATGTGGCAGCCTCTGAGTTCTACCGTGATGGCAAATATGACCTGGACTTCAAGTCCCCAGATGACCCAAGCCGTTACATTTCTGGAGATGAGCTGGGCGACCTCTACCAGAGCTTTGTACGGGATTACCCAGGTGAGCTGCTGTGCATGGCAGTAGGGAATCAGCACTGGTGCTACACACTGACCAGGCTAAAACCCTCTGTGTTTTTGGGGTGGGAGGGGAGGCAGGTTTGACTCGTGGCTCTTCTGTTGTCCTTTCAGTGGTCTCCATTGAGGATCCCTTTGACCAGGATGACTGGGAGGCCTGGTCTAAGTTCACCGCCAATGTGGGGATTCAGATAGTGGGAGATGACCTGACAGTGACAAACCCCAAGCGCATTGAGCGAGCTGTTGAAGAGAAAGCCTGCAACTGCCTCCTGCTCAAAGTCAACCAGATTGGATCTGTCACAGAGGCCATCCAAGCGTAAGTCCAGCCCACTGCCCTTGTTGTCCTGTGAATGGGTTGGTGATGAACCACAGCAAGGTGTCACGCTATGCACTGGGTGAATAGACTTGTGTCTCTACCAGAGTGTAGGATGGTGAGAGTGGGAGCAGAGCGTGCCTGGATCTTACCCTGTGCAGGTGGTAGTTGTAGGATTAGGAGCTACTGACTGCATTTCTCATTCCTTGCAGCTGCAAGTTGGCCCAGGAGAATGGATGGGGTGTGATGGTGAGCCACCGATCTGGGGAGACCGAAGACACCTTCATTGCTGATCTGGTTGTAGGACTGTGCACTGGGCAGGTAGGCGAAACCCAGGTCATGCACAGGCCTGGAGGAAAGCAAAGGGGTGTCAAAACAGAATCCCCTGCCCTGCCATGGGAAACCGGTACAAGTCATAACAGTGTCTCACAGTGTTTGCTTTGGGGAATGCTTTACAGATAAAGACGGGTGCTCCCTGCAGGTCTGAACGTCTGGCTAAATACAACCAGCTCATGAGGTAAGGGGCTGCAGGGATGGGAATGCAGAAGAGAGAACAGGGAAGTGACCAATTGGGTGGGAGAAGCTGAAAGCCCAAGGATAGATGGGACTTGTGGGTGAAATGTTACAAAGACAAGGCACAGAGATGACAGTAGGATCCCGGGGAGGCCTCTGGGGCAGACTCCTTTCCTCCTCCTTAGCACGAGGGTGCAGCCCTGCAGGCACAGCAGCTGGCAGGAGCTGAGCTCCTCAGGCACATGTCAGCTTCCGGTGCCCTGGTGCCTCCAATGCTCCCTCACTACAAGGGCCTGATGTGTGCTGTCTGTTTCCTGCAGGATTGAGGAAGAGCTTGGCGATGAAGCACGCTTCGCTGGACACAACTTTCGCAACCCAAGTGTTCTTTGAACATTGTCCCCAGGGCACAGCCACCCTGCTGCTCTTTCCCACCTCACAGACTCTGAACCCCCCTTTCCCTCCACTGCTCCCTTTTTTGCTCTTTCTCCCCACTCTGTCACCTGGTTTCCTCTCACCTCAAAACCCCTTGAGTTCAGGTGTCCTCAGCTAGATGTACCCAGGTGAAGGATGAGAGAGCGGCCTACACCCTGTCCCTTGCTGTGGGGCCATAAGCATTCCTGGATCTAGGCATTGTGTGTCTGTTGTTTGTGCAGGGCCACGCCTGGGCCACTGCTCACGTGTCACAGCACGGGAGTGTGTGCGCGGCGTGTCCCCTCGTATGCCGAAGCATGTGCGGTGACCATCTGTGCGTCGGCCGGTGTGCTCGGACATGCTGCACCTGTAGCTGTGTCCAGCCGAGTGTTGCCAGTGGCTGGCTCTTGTTGTGCATGTGTGTAGGTGTGTGTACGTGTCCTGGCCTACGGCGTCCCTGTACCCCAGGCGTGTGTCTGCGCCGAGCCCCGGTGGGACACGCGCATCCCTTGCCTCCACCCCGGCAGTGTCGTGTTGGGCTGTGCTGTGTTGGGCTGTGCTTGCCGGCAGCTTAGCGTTGAAGTGCACTGCTGTCCCACACTGGGTGTGCGTGTGTGTGCGTGCGTGTGCTGGCAGTCTCTGGCTCGGCACATAGTACTGTGGGGCGATGTATTAAAGCACATCCGTGAACAAACCCATGCTCTCATTTGCTTCTTGTGACCTTTTCCTCTCTGTTCCCTTCCCTCTTGCACTCCTTCACCCTCCCCTCCACCCATGATGTCTGCTTCACTTTCTGGACAGCCCATGCTCAGCTGAGTAACAGACAAACTACAGATCCCTAAACTCTATTAAAATGTATTTCACACCTGATTTGCCTGACTTGGCCTGATGTTTATCTCTAGATGCCAGTGTTTGGGAACTGGGGGTGTTCTGCCATCAGAGTAGGAGATGCTCACACAGAAAAGTAACAAAATGAAAGCAGAGGGGACTGGCAAGGGGAGGAAAAAGCCCAGGTACCCTCACCTGCTTTCACAACTTTGTCCCAAAGCCAGACTGCTCCGTTGGCCACTACCTGGGAAACACCAAGGGGAAGGCATGTGGGATGACTTGCCCCTGTCACCTTCACCAAACCATGTTGCAGGAAGATCTGCTGTGCAGGGATTTTAATCGTGCCTTCCACTGATGTAAAGTCCTCAGGGTGGGCCCCCAGCCGTCTGTCTGCTGGACTCAAGTGATGATAGACTGAAATGGCAAGTCTTTGAGAGAGAAAAAGCTGATTGTCCTCCCCCACAAGGGGCTTATAGAGCAGTGACTGGAGGCGTAGGTGGGATGTTAGTCTCTCTCAGCTCCATTTGGTTTCACAGGGGCAACACAGCAGTACTTGGGGAAAGCCTCCCATGCTCCAGCCGGTGCCCCAGCAGGCTGGGTGCCAGCAAACCCCAGCGCTTGCTCAACAAACAGCTTTATTCTGGACTGACTCCAAGGAAGGCAGGAGGCTGGGGGTGCTACTGCAAGAAATCCAACTGGAGAATAAATGATAAAACCACCTTGCCCACCATTAGATTCACGTCAATAGCCCTACTATGTTCCTGACTGCTGCCTCACTTCTCTACAGAAAGTTTCCAGACCCTTGCTTAACTCTTGTCATTTGTGATGAGCAATGACAAGGGTAAAGACTGAGGTCGCTCAGCAAGTCTCAGTCCCCCTTGACTGTGTCCTAATGCAGACTTTAAAATAAAAAGACAAAACTTTAAAACACTGGCATTTCACTGCTGTTCCTTTACTAAATAGCAGAGATTAAGGACTAAGTCCAAGAAGGGAAGACAAAGACTTTGGCACACATGCCCAGAACTGAGAAGAGGGTGGGAGGGAGAATGTGAGGGTAGAGACAGGATTGGTTTCCAGGGCATCACCAGTGCACACAAGACACATCTCAGTGGCAGGGAATAGCTTATGCCCTGGCTACAGGCCGGCTCTTGCCCAAGCTCTCTGGGAGCTGTAGTCCGGGCGCCGCGGAGGGAAGCTTCTGCTCCATCTTCCCCCGCCCCCGCGTCCCCCTCGGCGGCACCCGGCACCCCGCGGGGTCCCGTGGGACCCCCAGCCCTCCCCCACAGTCACGTCTCCCGCAAAAGCGGTTGTGTGCGTGACAGCGCTGTTTTCCTGAAGGAATGTGCATTTTGGGTACAGGCAGTGGGCTGTCTTTTCCCGTTGTAAACCTCACTGCTCCTTTGTTTTACATACTGGGAATTTGTGAGCAGTATGGCTACTGCTTAGCAATCAGGGCAGGTTTTTTGGGAAAAAAAAACTTTGTTACCTTTCATATTCCCAAGACCATCTCCNCCTCCCATTCGTCTTTTTCTGTGCAAGGAAGGCAATTAAGTGCCCAAGGTAATTGACGTTGCCCATTTAAATGCAGCAAGGCTGCAACAGCAGGGAACTGGTGTATATGTCCCTACACTGTGGGAAGAATTTGTCAGGGAAGAGTTTCTGCCAGCGAGGCATCACCACGTCCCTGTGTCAGGGAAGGTGCGTGAAAGCCCTGAAGGAATAGGAACACATCGTGAAAGCCCTGAGGGGATGGGAACACATCCCGCCATAGCAGGACCTCACCTTGGTGCTTTTTTCTAAATCAAAAGAGTTCGTCACTGCTGGCTCAATGTACAGAAGGAATATGTGATGCTGGCATGTTTGCTTGGATCACTGCAAACACTTGTCCTCAGCCAGTGCATCCTAAGATGCATATGCTGCTTTGCCTTTGGCTCAGTGGCAGTGATTTGGTTACGGTTTCTTTGTGGTAGAAATGTCCAAGCACTCGGCTATCCCTGCACCTGAGGACTCCCGTTGTATAAGCTGATGTCTCCATCAGATTGCTGTGCTGTGATGTGAATGCAGTCAGAGTATGAGTAACAGCATGGGGATAGGCTGGCAATGTGACGCTATCTGTGAATGGAAACATTTGCTGGATTTGCTTTCTTTTACCTCTCAAATCATACTCTGTTTAGATTACATTTTCAAAGCAATGTTCAGGTGGTAAAGGGATAATTTAACATTAGATGCTCCCTCTCCCTCCTCCCCCTCCCCCCGTCCCGAAGCTTGCAGAATTTTTCTTTTTTTTTCTAAATACATGTGTGCACCCATAAATGAGCTGGAAGGGGAGATGTCACTGAATTAGGCTTGTTGTAGAGTGCAGAGAAAAGCCTTAATGATGAAGAGCTACCGAATTTCTCTAGTATGTTCTGGTCTGTCTCAAGAATAATGGGATGTTGTCCAACCTTGGGAAACCAATATCTTTAATATAGGAGGCTGTCAGGAACACTGTCTTGATGAACATCTGACAAGAAGTCCAAAAATTTGGGTGCTGGGTAATTCCTATGAGGTGCTGAGCAACTTAATCAAAAGAAGAAATTTGGCTCTGCTGCTGGAAGACTAAATACAGACACCTTGGACAGGTTGTCAGGAGGACATTATGAAGCTCTCTCTCTAGGCAAAGACCAGCATACTAGAGCATTGCATATCTCGGTGTGGAAGCAGCTATAACTTGCTCCCTTCTTCCTTCCATCAAGGGGACTACTATATCCTGTGTGTCAAAAGGGAAATGGGGTTCTGTGTATTTTTAGATTCAGAGTTTCACAGGAAGATTGAGATGAGATGAGATGAGATGAGATGAGATGAGATGCTTGGAGGTCTAGACTTCAAACCCCTGCAAAGAGCAGGGCTAGCTCCAGACCTAGATGAGGCTGCTTGAGGCCTTGGCCATGCAGCTTCTGACCATTTCAAGGTAAGGAGATTCTCCAGCCCCTACTGAAATCTGTGTCAGTGCTGAACTATCTTTAGGAAGATTTTCCCTTTATCTAGTCACAATTTCCCTTCTTGCAAATTTCATAGGCATTTCACTGTGTATCTGTCAGAAGAACTTGGCTCTGACTTCTCTGTACCCCTCCACACCAAAGGGAAAAAAACAGTTGAAGAGTGTAATTGATTACCTCCTAACTTTTCCCTACTCCAGGCTGAAAGAAACAGCTCTTTCAGCCTTCCCCTGTATGCCAGAAACTCCAGCACCTCACTTACCTCATTCCCTCCCCCACAGGACTATCAGCACCTCTCTTGTGCTGTATTTCCCTAAGAAGGCTACATCCCAGCCAGGGCCTCTGTTTTTGAAGACAGCTGTTTGTCCCCTGGTAGAAGTGGAAAGCAGTGGGATGATGTGGCTGGAGAGATCTCAAGGCAGCATGTCCTATCTCCCTAATCTGAGGGAGGACCAGCTACACCCCAGCAAGTCTGGTATCTGCTCACCGAGCCTCCTAGCTGGCTCACAGACTCCTCAGGTCATATATCCATCCTGAAGGGACACAGCTGTAATGCCCTTGGTTTGCCCAAGGCCTTCAATCTGTTGATTTCAAAGGTGAGATACTTTTATTTCCCATGTTCTGCAGCTAGTCCACCTTGGTCTCGCTGCACGAGCACACACAACCACTCGTGGTTCTCCTGTCTGTTTTCCACCTATGCTTACCACCCTGAAACAGAACAGAGTGTGGATTGATCTAGCAGCAATTTGGCTATGAGCATTTATGAGTGGGGGAAAGGAATGGTTACCCTGGTCCTGTTTCTCTTTTGAATCACCTCCAATGTCTCTTTATAAATTAAGAGCACAGGCCACCTTTGGCTGGCTTCTTGAAATAAACCAAAACCTAGTAAGATTTTAATAAGGTATTGGAATCTCTCCCTCTTCACTTACTGAAACAACAGATGACATTAAAATCTTGATAATAAGTTTAAGTCAAGTTTTTGAACTGAAGCAACTGACCTGGTTATGGAAGATGATGACCAAATGAAAACGATTTGGGGCTTGACATTGTGGTTAAATAAACTTGGTGTCACATGTTACTCATCCAGAAGATCTCAGCAATACCAACCACTGTAGCTGCCACAGAGGCTTTTCCTCAAACCACAAACCTTGGGGATCTGGGTATTTTGTTTAGCATCCAGAGAACAAGGATCTTGACAAGATCTTCCTCCTTCATGAATCATCACTTTGGCCTCTAAGGGTCACACGCACTATGAGCTCTGGACGCAAGGCTGTCAACTCCTAAAGGCGACAGTTTGAAGCAGCCATGACAACGGCAAACGCCACCACCTCAACAGCAATAATAATATTCTGTCTTCTTGTCTGGGGCTCAGCTTGCTGAGGCACTTTGTGAAGCAGATAATGCTTACCCCTGTGCTTGGTATCCACAGGGTGTTCTCTTCCACACAGCACCTCTCCAAAACAACATGTTGAAATGTTTTGGACTGACCACACAAAATCTACTGGGTGTTTTTGCAAATGTTATCCATGGCTTTTTCAATCCCCCATGCCAGGTGTGGGAACCAGAGAGTCCTAGAAAACAACAGCACCTCAGGATTACTGCTCGCAGGGCAGACGCTCCTGGTGAGGAGCAGGACAAAGAGGCAGGCTGGGGAGAAGGGTGGATTCGAGCATGAATGAAGGCTAGAGACATGAAGCATGCTGATGTTGTGCAACAGGGTGCTGCATGCCAGTGGGGTTGGCTTGGGAATGAGAGGCATCAAGAGCAACTCTGCATCCAGGATAAATAGTGAGGCCCCACAATGGCACAGTACCCCCGGGAAGTGGGTGTGGAACACTTGCATGGGGAGCCATCGGCTTAGTAGGGTGTTGCAGGGACATTGTTATTAATGATTTTTAAAGCACTGGGGTGAATAGCACTGCTGAAACCCCCACGAGGGGATGAATACATCTGTATTCAGCGCCGGGTTTGGACGCCGTACAGTAAATAGTGCTCGGAGCCATGTAACGGACAATGAGAATTGCTGAATAAAAGCCCGTGGAGAGCACACCATCCAGCCTGCTAACTGAGAGGTCCTGCCGAGGAAATATTTTGGGATTATGCTTGAAGGTTATCAGAGTGAAACTTGCCCATCTGCACATGAAGGCTCCCTTATTTAAACATACAGCTGTGCTCATGTCCGTGAGACAGACCTCCCAGTTTGCCCCCACGACTGCCGTGCCTTCTGCAGCTGAACGGGGAGGGAGGGGCAACACTTGTAGCATCTCCTCGGCCCCCAGCCCCGCGCTCCTGCTGGCCGGGTTCCGGCGGCAGGCAGCGGCTGGAGCTGGATTAGCCCCTTGGCGGGCTGGCCGGCTGACAGCGCCGGCGGACTCCCCCCTTCCTTCCTTCCCAAAGCCTTTCCAAAATGGCCATCGACGCCATGAACTTGGCCAGCGAGGGGAGGCAGCCGCCTTTCTCAACAGCCGTGGGGGGGATGTTCCACGTTTGTACGGCCGAGCCCCGCCGCTGCCCCGCACCGCGCGGCCGCGGGAGCCGGGAGGGGGGGCGATGTGGCGCCGCTCGGGCGAGGCCCGCGCCAGCCGGATCCCGCATCCCGCCGCTGCCGTGTGTGCGTGTGTGTGAGAGGCGGGGGGGCCCGCACGCCGCCGCTGCCGTGCCGTGTGTGTGTGCGTGTGCCGGGGGCCCGGCGCGGCCCGGTGCGGGCGGTGCGGAGCGGCGCAGACCCCGCACGAGGCCCGCGCTCCCTTTGTGCCGTTGCCTGGCAACCGGGCGGGGGATGGGAAGCGGGCCGGGGGGGATGGATAGATGGATGGATGGANCCGCACGCCGCCGCTGCCGTGCCGTGTGTGTGTGCGTGTGCCGGGGGCCCGGCGCGGCCCGGTGCGGGCGGTGCGGAGCGGCGCAGACCCCGCACGAGGCCCGCGCTCCCTTTGTGCCGTTGCCTGGCAACCGGGCGGGGGATGGGAAGCGGGCCGGGGGGGATGGATAGATGGATGGATGGATGGATGCGCGCGCGGCCGAGGAGCGCCCGTCGGGCGGCCGCCGCCCCCGCCCCCCGGGAGGCCCCACCGCAGCCCCGGCC
>VZTJ01005727.1:1667646-1686004 GCA_013397795.1 Orthonyx spaldingii
GTGACGGTTCTGCCCTGCTGGCTTGTGCTGGCCCGTGGCCGGCTCGGCTGCTGTTGCCCAGCGAATTGCCGGCTGTATTTTGCCGAGTGGCCGCTGTGCTGGTGAAGTGGCAGCCATTTGGTCATCGTGGCAGTACTTTGCAAGCTGCCTTTGCTTGCCGTGGAGTTCTGCCTTGATAGCTTATTGTACGTTCCTGAAGTTGCTTTCCAAATGGGCAGTGGCTTTGCGTTTGCCTCAGTGCCGTGGCTGCCTTGAGTCTGCAGCCGGTTACTCATTTGCCAGGATGGCTACTGTAAGAATTTCTATGCTTTTGTCTGCAGGGTCTGTTTTGCGGGGCTGTGGTTCTTGAGGAGCAGCATGTGGTTACAGAGCGCAGCACCCAAATCTGTTGTTATTGTCTCTGGTTGTACTGGGTGGATCGCATGGGAGCCACTATGCTTTCCAGCCTTAAAAAAGTGAGGAGAAAGTAGTGGACCATTATCCTAAGGTGTGTAGCAGGAGAGCGGAGGAGGAGTTGGAAATGCCATTCGTTTTGTGTCCACCTGAGTGCTGGAGCGTGGTTGCACACCCTTCAGGTGTGTCCTGCCTAAAGCTGCAGAGTTCAGCCTTGGCTTCCCACTAGAGAATCCCACTGTTGTCTGAGTTGAAAGCTGGACTCTCTTTTCTTCTAAGCCCGAGGGTGTTGTGCATCACTGCTATGCTGCACATGCGTTCCTGAGGGGCTGGAGCTCCACAGTCGCTACCCATGGATGGGACACTTGTAAATGTGAATGATCAAATTGTTCATTTGGAATGATTGTCATTCTTTTTTCCCCTGTTTCTCACCAAGTTGTTGATGTTATTTTGTTTTATTTTGTGTCTGTTATTGGTAATGGCATAACCAATCATTTGTGTATTCCCCAAACTTCCTGGGAATGACGGGGTCTTTCAAACCAGACTTTTCCAGTTATGATTAATGATGGAGCTTTTCAAGCATGGCCAAGGGGTGAACTTGTAGTACAATGGTTCTTGCTGGAAATTATAAAAACCCTCCAAACATTTGAAAATTAAATGTGCAGTGAATCCTGATGAACAAGATTAACAGGTTTAACCTGCTGCAGTGACCTGCCTTTACCTCTCTTCATATGCATATACCTCCCCTGGGTTTTGTACCCCTCGGATACCTCTGACAGGTTCTTGCATTCTCACCTTTAGGTTTGCCTGAACAAGGAAGTATGATGACGTTTCTTGTGGGTGTACTTGTATTCCAAAATTATAATGGTCATGCAAGGAACTATGATTCTATAGCATGGTGGGATTGCTGTACTGAAAGCAACCTGATCTGCATTGTTCTTCAAGAGGAGGAGGAGCATCTAGTCCAGTCAGACTAGATGATCATTGTAGGTCCCTTCCAACTGAAATATACCATCCTGGTTTTATTTGTGGGTGAAATGCATCAGGCAGGTTTTTCTCTTCCCAAAGTTCAGCCCCTGTCACTTGGTGTACACCTTCCCAGTTTGTCCTGGAGCTCTCTCATGCTCGTTGGTGTTTTTCTTGGGGATGGAGGTGAAGTTGAGAGGAGCAGTCCATGTGGAATACAGAGCTGTGTAGGGAAGGTTTATTTATTTACCAGATATGGGGTGTAATATGTTTGCAAATGCAATCCCTGGAATTGGTCTGTGCACATGTTCAGCTGTGCTCCTCCTTAAATACCTACCTGAATGTTGATCCATCCTACATTATTCCTCCTTGTGTAATGCCTTTTCTTCTGAGAACCTGGTTTTCTTTTATGTCGGACGTTATCGTCCCCAGTCAATTTCTTTCTCCCATTCTCTTTTGGACAAATAAACTATTTTCTTGTCTTCATTGGATTTTCTGGTCTCATTCTTCCTCCATGAGGAGATACTTTGAAAGTATAAAATGTATTTCTTGCCTTTATCGCTTCATCTCCTACATCTGTACTTCTTGAAGATTGTGTCTAGTGAAGTACAAAATAGCAATGCTTTACAAACTTCTTAAAGGCTGAAGGAGAAGGCAATACAAGTTCCAACTGTGTTCAAAAGTAGAGGCATCTCTGAAAAAGTCATGCTCTTAACCAAGTGAGCACACCTAGGAGAGGTATTCTCTGCAGAATTAATTCCTGTGATCCCTGCTGGAGTCTGGTCACAGCGGATGGTTTCACATGAACATGAGATGCTCCCTCTCAGTGCCTTCCCTGACCTTCTGAGGCTGCAGCAGTGCCCAAGGCATGTGTTGCTAGGCTGGCCAGGTACATGTCCCACTGCTCTTTGTGTCACATTGAGATCAGCACTGGAGAATCTGTCCTTCTAGTCATGTGTTGGGCAGTCGTGGGCCCACAGCCAATATTCTCAGTGAGATGTGTATGGAGAATGATGAAACAGAAGGAGATATTTTCAGTTCAAGTGGCTTGAGCTTCATCTCCGTACCTTAGTCTGGTTGGCTGTTTGGGCTTCAAATGTTTGGGGATAAGAATTTGGCCATAAGTTTAACAGAAGTCAGCTTTGTGAAGAAGCGATCCCTTTGGAGGCATTGCCTTGCTTCCAGCTCTGATAATCCTCCTGCAGAAGTTTCTGACCATCGTTTTCTGTGCGTGTTGTGGCAGCAAACACTGATTTGTTGTTGTCTCCTCCTGTAAAAATATCAATGTTTGATTGATTGTTGTGGCAGTATTTTCACCTACAAACCAAAGGCTAACTGCAATATCTTCTCCAAGCAATTTCAGCCAATGATGGTCTGTCTGGGCTTTGCTGAAGAAGGGGAGCTGGTTGCTCTCAATCTTACTTCATGTCTCTTGCCCTGGTGACATTCTTCATCACAGACAGTTTAGCTGGAAAATTTTAGTCTTGTACTTCCCTGCTGTACAGTACTCTTGGTGATAGCCTGTTTCTTCCACAAGGTCTCTGTGCTATAGATCACTTAAGTGAAGGTTGCATTTGAGCAACCTTCATCTGTTTGGACAGTGAATTGGATTTACTGTGTGTGTATATATATATTTATGTGTGTGTGTATATCACCATATATATGATAGTTTGTACAATATAATATAATATATCTTATATAAAATATAATGTTATATAGTTATTAAATTTTATATTGATATATCTAGCAGAGTGTGTTGGACATAAAGTGTATCTATAACACAGTATTTTGGATATACTGCTGTTTTTTTCTTCCAGGCAGTGCAACAGATGAAGTGATTTACCTCAGAATTATTCAGAGTTTGCCAGACACATAAAGAGGGCCCACCCTCCATGAAGAATGGTTTAAGCAGTCATGGTTATCCATCAGGCTTTTCTCATATATTGCCAGACCATTGCTTTCAAAATCCATTTTGACCCAGAGCTAGACCCCATCACCTTTTGGCCATCTTCTATGAGTACTAATGAGTTTAGTATTGAAAAACCGGTTCTGATCAACTGGATGGTCTGTGCAGAAAATATTAAGAGTATTTATTTTACAATAAAATAAAAGAAAACCCTTAAAGATTTTCAGTAATACACTGGATTCCTCTGCAAGTTTTTCAAGTGATTGGTTTCTCCTACTTTTCAAATTTATTCCTGTGTGGGATTTGTTTAGCTTTAGCTAGGTCCATTGGATATGGGGATCTTTGTTATGTAGGTTAAAGAGCTGTCAGAAATCTTCTCCCTTTGTGGTGCTCATAGGCCATCTTCAAGTCTCCTTTTAACATTTTCTCAGGTACGCTATATATATTCAGCGTAAGTCTGTAAGGGGGAGAACTTTATCAGATTTCTCAAATTTTCAACATCCTTTCTGGAGTAGACAGGCAAAAATGGCATTCACTACTCCCATAATTACCCCACTAATTGTGTGTAGAGTTGGGTAAAAATCACCTCTCTTTTACTACCCCCTGAAGAATATTCCTTTCTCTGTGCACTGGTGGATTTCACTCATTCAGGAAAAGCCCTCTTAGATGTCTTCTGCTGAGAACTTATGTTCCAGCCACTAATTACAAGGTTTTTTCTGATCTTCTCTGTATGCTTGGGTTTTCATCCTTGAAAGCATTGTATGTTCTTCTGTTCTTGATGTAGAAATCTTGGATAGTTAAGACGCTTGTCTGTCTGCATGACCCCATTGCAGCAGTAACGACAGCTGGTCTGTGCCAGAGTTTCCATGCCATCGTTCACCATCTTGCCTGTCTCACCTGCACACTTTATTCAGATTTCTGAAGATTTTGTTCAGTTGGTGCCTTCACCAGCTACCGGTGATATTCTATGTTTGGCTGCCATTGCCTCTCACTGGTAGGGCCTTGCTTTGTGACAGTGGATCCACGCGTGACGTGTTTTTGCTGGGACAGGTTAGGCTTGTGCCATAGCTGTGCACCAAGCTTTATCCCACAGGTTGGCACATGCTGCTTTACAGAGATTACCCAAGGCATGTAAAATATCTCAGAGAATGGTTTCACTTGTTCTGATGCCTTCTGACAGAGCAGTCTGAGCTTGGTTTGGGCTCAGTCTCTGGCCTACTTGAGAGGCAGAGGTGTGTGTGTGTGGTTGGTAAGGCAGGTTATATATATCTATAGATGGTAGCACTTCAGCATAGATTGCCTGCTTTGAATTCTTTTAGGATCAGGGAGAATTTTGAATACTTGTGACTTCTTCACTGTGTCAAGACCAGGAAGACCTTGATTTGACTGTAAACCTCTGTTTTCTGATTTCATAAAATCACAAGGACTAAAATCACCATGAGCTTGGTGAAGTATGTAAGACAAAAGCTCTCCTTCCTCCCAAGGGTGGTTCAGCCCTGACACAAGTTCCCAGGGAGGCTGGAGATGCTCACTTATCTGAGGTGCTCATGACAACCTCATCTAGCTTTGCAGTTTGCTGTGAACAGGGCATTTGAGTGGAGACCTCCAGCAATTTCTTCCAAGGCAAATCTTCCTGGACACATCATTGGGTTTTCATTCCTTCAACCCCAGGAGTGAGGGCAGGATCATCCCATTTGGCCAGTCCTGTAGACCAAGGAAAAGCTGTGGGATCCCAAGCCCAGGAGTGACTCAAAGTTTGCCAGAGTCTCAGGTCTGCTGTACGATTGTTCCTGTGCCCATCTCCCTGGCCCTAGTTCACTCCTTTGGTTCTGGTTGTGTCTGTCTATCTTCATCCTCTTCACATGCTTGCCCTTGACACACATGGCTCTCATGTTTCTTTGCTGTCAGTCATGAATCCCTAGAAACAGAGAATCTAAAGGTTGTCCCTTGGGTCAGTGGCTGCAAAGTCATAGAATCATTTAGGTAGGAAGAGACCTCCAGGATCATTGAGTCCAACCATTAATCTAATACTGTCATTATCTAATCTAATCTAATCTAATCTAATCTAATCTAATCTTATCCTGTGCCATTTTCCTCTGATGCTTCTATAGCTTCCAGCTGTTTTCAGCAGAAGACCTGCCACAGCCAGATGTGGTTTCTAGCTATCCAGAAAGTGCCAGTTATTCTCTCTTGAATTAAACTCTCTAGTCTCGCATCAAACACATGGAGCCTTCAAGCACCCGTGGTGTCCTTTGACTGGAAATTCTGTAGCCACCTGTTTCAAGAACTGCTCTTTCTTTTTAGTTGGTCTTGAACATATTTCTTTGTAGTATTGTTTGATGGTCATCAGTTTTTGTACTGGAAAAGACAGTGAAAAATTATTTCCTACCCAACAATATTTCTCTTATATCATTTTACAGTCCCCAATCACATCCTCACTTCAATAACCTTTTCTCTGGACAGAGATGTCTAACCCGCTCAGTCATGCCTCTTCATTGCCCCTTCTGGTTCCTATGGAAGGAGCAGAATTGCACACACATTACAAGATATGGAAAAGCCATAGGTTTGTGTGGGGGCATAATGACATTCTTCTCAGGAAATTCTAGCATGCAGTTTACTTTCTTGATGGCTGCTGGATGCCAAGATGCCATTTCCATGGATCTGCCGCTTGTATCCAAAGGGTATCACTCTTGAGTTGTGCTGGTCAGCTCACAGTCCATATGTCCCTTCCAGCTAATATCCTCCTATGAGTCTCTGGGCAACCATCCTGTGATGTCTCTGAGTAATTTACTTTGCATTCTTTGCAAACGCACATCTGTGTATCAAAAGAGTTCTACAGGTAAGGTGTGCTCAGGTGTTGCAAGTATATAAGATGCTGCACCTAGTAAAATAGTGAGTATGGGGAGTGTGATAGGACCTTCCTCTGGATCCACCTGCAGGCCTCCATCCCACTAGCAGAGGGTAGAGCCCAGTGTGTTTTGTTTTGTGATCCACCTCTGGGCTCTGCCAGCCTGTATCTCCGAGAGATGTGGAAGCCATCCTCTGGGGAGACAGAATGATTCTTCTGGGATTTTTAAGTAAATCTCTTACATACTTAACAGTCATTTTACTGTGCCCTCAGGAATTGTTTTACGATTAACATAACCTTCTTTAGTACATCTAACCTTCATTTAGTGAATCAAACTTTATTTTCAGTTGCTTTTGCAAAAATGAATATCTTCTTCTATGCTGTAAATTAAGCTATTGCTAAATGCATGAATGTTTTTATTATTTATTACCTTGCTTTAGCTCTGTCTTTATTTCACTTTGTTCATCAGAATTTTTTTTCTCAGATACATTTTTGTTTGAATGGAGGTTCCAGAATTAGAGCTTTCATACTCAAAATAACATTCATGCTCCTCATGGTTGTGCAAAATTAAGAAAACAAAGCATTAATATAGGCTTAATAAAATGTAAACTGGCTTTATCTCCTAAGACTACCAGCACTCTGCACATTTATTTTTAGTATTCTTATTTGGCACCCTTTCCTGAAGCGTGAGCATTTTAATTTTTATTTATTATTTTACTGCAGCGAAGGAGCACCTAGGTAGCCTGACAAGTGAATTTGTCAACAAGTGCATATGAGAAAAGGAGTGAAGTTGTTGCCTCAGGGTGAGTCTCTTTTTTGCATGGGAGGTGTTCTTTTTGAATCATTTTAGGACATTTTATACAATGATAGACTGGTGTGGGTTGAAAGGGGCCTTAAACATCATCCAGTTCCAACCCCCCTGCCACGGACAGGGACAGCTTCCACTAGACCAAGTTGCTCCTGGTCCTGTGCAACTTGGCCTTGAACATTTCAAGAGCTAGGGCATCCACAACTTCTCTAGGCAACCTGTTCCAGTGTCTCACTACCCTCATAGTAAAGAATTCCGTCCTTATATCCAGTTTAAACCTGCCCTCTTTCCGTTTAAAACCATTGCCCCTTGTCTTGTCACTGTAGGCCCTGGTAAAAACTATCTCTCCACCTTTCTTATAAGCCACCTTTATATACTTAGAAACACAGAATCATTAAGGTTGGAAAAGACTTCCAAGATCATTGAGTCCAACTGTTGACCAAACATCACCTTGTCAACTAAGCCATAGCACCAAGTGCCATGTCCGGTCATTTCTTGAACACTTCCCGGCTGATGATTCCACTGTTACTCTGGGCAGCCCATTCCAAGGCTTAACCACCCTTTCTGTGAAGAAATTCTTCCCGATGTCAAACCTGAACCTCCCATGGCACAGCTTGAGGCCTCTTGTCCTCTTGTCCCATTACTGGTTGCCTGGGAGAAGAGGCCGAACCCCACCTGGCTACAGCCTCTTTTCAGAGAATTGTAGAGAGTGATAAGGTCTCCCCTGAGCCTCCTTTTCTCCAGGCTAAACACCCCCAGCTCCCTCAGCTACTCTTCACAGGACTTGTGCACCAGACCCTTCACCAGCTCTGTTGCACTTTCATGGACAAGCTCCAGCACCTCAGTGTCCTTGCATTGAGAGGCCCAGAACTGGACACAGGATTTGAGGTGTGGTGTCACCAGTGCCAAGTACAGGGGGAGGATCCCTGCCCTGGTCCTGCTGGACACACTGTTGCTGATCCAACACTCAGAGCCTTTCCCCCTTCCACTAGGCAGCTCAGCTGGTCATAAAAGGAGATCAGGATGGTCCAGCAGGACCTGCCTTTTATGAACCCATCCTGGTTGGGAGTCATCCCCTGGTTGTCCTGTACATGCCATGTGATCACACTCAGAATAATCTGGTTTATAACATTTTTGGGCTCTGAGGGCCAGCTGACAGGCCTGTAGTTCCCTGGATCTTCCTTCAGACCCTTCTTGTGGATGGCCGTCANACACTCAGAGCCTTTCCCCCTTCCACTAGGCAGCTCAGCTGGTCATAAAAGGAGATCAGGATGGTCCAGCAGGACCTGCCTTTTATGAACCCATCCTGGTTGGGAGTCATCCCCTGGTTGTCCTGTACATGCCATGTGATCACACTCAGAATAATCTGGTTTATAACATTTTTGGGCTCTGAGGGCCAGCTGACAGGCCTGTAGTTCCCTGGATCTTCCTTCAGACCCTTCTTGTGGATGGCCGTCACATTGTCAAACTTCCAGTCAGCTGGGACCTCTTGGATTAACCAGGGCTAATTATAAATCATAGAGAGTGGCTTGGTGAGCTCTGCTGCCAGTGCCCTCAGTATCCTGAGCTTAAAAGCTACCAGAAGGTCTTTCTGGAGCCTTCTCTTCTCCAGGCTGAACAACCACAGCTCTCTTAGCCTGTCTTTTTAGGAGAGGTACTTCATCCCCTTGATCATATTCGTGGCCTCTTCTGCACTCCCCCCAACAGGTCCATGTCCTTCCTGCTGCCAGTGCCCTCAGTATCCTGAGCTTAAAAGCTACCAGAAGGTCTTTCTGGAGCCTTCTCTTCTCCAGGCTGAACAACCACAGCTCTCTTAGCCTGTCTTTTTAGGAGAGGTACTTCATCCCCTTGATCATATTCGTGGCCTCTTCTGCACTCCCCCCAACAGGTCCATGTCCTTCCTGTGTTGGGGACCCCAGAGCTGGATGCAGCACTCCAGGTGGTGTCTCACCAGAGCGGAGCAAACGGGCAGAATCTGTTCCCTTGCCCTGTTGCCAACGCTGCTTTTGGTGCAGCTCAGGACATGTTTGGCTTTCTAGGCTGCAAGTGCACATTGTCAGCTCATGCCTAATTTTTTTGTCACCTGTATCCCCAAGATTTGTGCCACAGGGCTGCTTTCAGCCTCTTCATTCCCCAGCCTATACCGATCCTGGTGATTGCCTTGACCTATGTGCAGGACTTGCACTTCACCTTGTTCAATTTCATGAGTTTCACATGATTCCACTCTTAATCCTGTCAGGGTCCCTCTGGATGACATCCCTTCCCTCCAGCCTATCAACCACTTGACTTGGTGTCATCTGCAAGCTTGCAGAGGGTGCACTCAATCCCGCTACCTGTGTAATTGATGAAGATGTTAAATAGTATTGGTCCCAGTTCCTTGGGGGACACCACTGGTTCAAGGTTTCCACTTTGAACTGTTGGCTGTAACTCTTTGGATGGGGCCATCCATCCAGTTATCAAATACCGTGGAGACTGATTTGGCAACTATGTCAGCCAACTCCCTCAAGACCCTGGGGTGCATCTCATTGGGTCCCATGGACTTGTGCATGTTCAGTTTCCTCAGGTGGTCTCAAACCTGACCTCTTACAATGGGATCATGAATCTGCTCTTATATACATAGATAGGTCTAAATCAGGAGAGTCCGTTCAGCTTGTCTATTAAAAGTGTGTATAATTTGTCCTCTGGCACAGAGTGAAGTTTCTGAAAGCATACATTTACATGTATTGTTTAAATTTATTTTAACACATCACATAGTGACCCATTCTGTGCCATATTTTGAAGACAGAGGAATCCAATGCAAGTCCAGTACACTGCCAATATGAAATCAGTGTCTTTATAGAAAATTACAAAAATTGACAACTGTCATTATTTTCATACTGGATTGATGTTTTGACCTCTGAGCAGTAGTCACAGTTTTTACTTTTTGCAGGTGTTTCTGTCTGAGTTTGCCACATTACACTGTGCTGCCAAACCTCCCTGGTAGGGCAGGTATCAGACCTTTCCGGCCATGTCCGATGGCTGCTGGTGGTTGGATGTGCTTATCCCAGGCCCTTTGGAGGAGTCTGCACCTCTGGGAGGTGTGTGCTCTGATCCTGGGGTCTCTGTGTACAGTGACCTGCATGGGAATCACCTGCCAGAGTCTTATTCTTTGATTAATCCACTTTCCAGCCTGAGTTCACAGCCCTTGCATCTACCCAGCATTGTAGTTATTTTGTAGGAGACAGAAAAATGCCTTTGTTTGAAAACTACCTTTCATTTGTATACCTTCATATATTTATTCTTGAAAATATTTACTGAATAAATAAGATATTTCGGTCATGGCAGTATTCACACCCAAGATACTGTTAGCCACAAGTGTTTGCCATCTTGGTATTCAACCATTTTGGCATCCTAATCCCTTTGCTCACAGAGCAATTTTCCCTTTTACAGTAATATCACACTCCAGGTAGGTATCAAAAGACTGTGACACGCAACCTGAACCCTGACCTGTTTGTTCATTGCTGTCCCACTCTGAATACAGTGCCCTTCCTCTTCCTTCCCTCTCTTTCTCCACCATGCCCTGTAGTAAAATGCCAGGGTTCAAGCATGAAATCAGGTAATTAGCCATTGGGAAATGCTGTACTTCAGGCTGTCTGATCGCAGTATTTGGAGCAAAACTTAGTGTTTTCAAGATCGTACACAGTTGTTAAAACCGATTACATTTCTGGAAAATTTCCCTTCATTTTACAAAATGAGGGAGATTGAGATAGGAATTAAAAATGTTTGGAACCATCATTCACTGGGCAGTCATATATATCTGTATATATATCTATATCTATGTCTATATATCTGTATGTGTGTGTGTTATTTATATATATATACACTGCTCTGGTGGGCACTTCCTTCTGAGTGATCCTTACCCAACAAGAGGGATCCAGCACTTATCATTCCAGCTTATTTTCAGGACACTTTTCAGCATCTGCAATGTGTTAGAAAGCAGCTGTGTTCATTTTGCCACCCTGGTTCCTCCCTCCAGTGCTAATCCATCCCTTTGTAGAAGTGGGAAGAGAAAAAACAGGATGGCAACGCAGACCTATTGAATTGCAGAGAACCAGACTCAGTTTAACTCCCACATCTGACTTCTGAGCCCTGCCTTTGCATACCAAACGCCTTGGATTTTGGATGTGATTCCTACATTTCAAAAAATGACTTAAAGAGTAGTCACTGTGTACTTCCAACTGAAGAAAACCATAAGTTTGCACTGCAGAACATCTGTACTTAGGCTAAAGGCATTCCACTGACTCCTTACTATGAACTTACATGGACTAGCATCTAGTGAAAGATGGCTTTGTCTGTAGTAAATAAATCAAACAGGATAATGTTAGCTCTGTTTCTTAAATAACATTGATTCTGGGTGCCTTCAGCTCTCCCTTCTCCTGGCACTGGCCCCAGGAAGGGCTAGCTGTACCTTAGCTGGCATTTAACCTTCTCAAACAGACTGGAGTCCTGGACTTGGGCTGCCCATCCTGGGGCTTGCTCTGCCATTGAGCACCAGTGTCAAAACCCTCCATGGCTTTGGCAGCATCTCCCAGTCTTCCTGGTCTCAGTGGAAATGGGCTCCCTGCTGCTGGACACATGCTGGGTGTAGCAGTGCATGCAGCCTCAGTATGTGCAATGCTTTGGGCACGTGACTTGCTTGTCATTTACAGTTCTGGCCGAGTCCCCAGACACCATCCCAGAAACTTGGTTCCCATTTCCTCTGCTTCTATCGCCATCTAGGAAGTTTATTTCCTCAAACCCACAGCCTAATGTGTAAATGCTATCCTGAGTCAAGGGCAAACATTCAGTTTGCCTTCTAAGAGGTAAAACCTGAGTGCTTCTCATTTGAGATGGACTTGTTTCCAGTTTAGTCACCTGGGAGAGTTGCTCCATATGACAGCCTGGGAAGGAGAGAACCTATCTGTGTCCTTCAATAGAAGAGGAGCTGGATGTCATAAGCTTCTGGCTGCCAGTGCAGGACAGTCCAGGCTTTGGCAAGGAGCTGGGAAGCAGCAGGAGCAGGATCCATTTTGAATCTCACAGGGGGCATGCCTGTTGAGTGTGTGTTGCTCGCAGGAGACTTCACCAGGGCTTGCAGGAGAATATGGAGGGGTTTGGGCAATAAGCCAAGCCAAGCTGGGTTGTATGAAACGCAAACAGAAAATAGCAATTCACAATGCCTCATAACTCAGTTGAACCTGTAAAGGGCTTCACAGGGCCAGGGAAAGGTTAGCCCTTCCACAGCAGCCCTATCACGTCTCACCTCCTAACCAAAACCACAGAGCCCTAAGGACCCTTCAGCGACATTTGCAGGGATCTTCAGTGATGGGGAGGATTAGGTGTAACTTGCTAATTGTCAAGGCTCACATTGCAAGCTCTTATTTCATAGATGTTAAAATTGGAAGGCAGATTTGTGATGCTCTCATCTGGCCATAACAGTTGCTATACTGAGCCTAATAATGTGTGCATCAATTCTCTTACATATTTTAATGAAGTCTTCACTGTCTAAGTGACAGAAACTTCTGCCTCAGTCAGTGGTTGATTACATCTCCTGAAATATCACTGTTTGTTTCTGTCTTTGTTTGTTACTGCATATTCAGTGGTTGGTATAAGTACCTAGTGGGCATCCCTTTCAAAAAGGGAAGTTTCAGTCTGTGGTTGGCTGCATGTTATTTCCCTGACTGACTTCTCTGAGAAGAAGATGGTAATTGTCATTCCAAGGTTGCTGGAAAGCTGAAGTGAGACCTGTGTGCTGCATTATCACTTTGGCTTCTTTGGTGTGGGAGGCATGGGTGGTATCCCTGTGGAATGCAGGGAGCAGTGACACTGGTAGCGTGCTGTTGCTGCTGCTGCTGCTGCTGTGCCTTCAGAGCTGAGCTAATGCTTGCAGGTTGCCAGCATGGTGTGAGTCAAAGCTGAGTTAAATTAGGATCACCTTATTTATTACAATCGTTGTTTCACGTAAGCAGTGTTGATTCTGGATGCTTATCTAGAATAGCATCAGTGTAACTGGCTGAATTAGCAACCAAAGGTCAAAGCGTGACAGAAATATGAGGCTGTAAAACAAGTCAGCGGGTGGAGATTGGGAGTGGGCTTTGCCTCCATTAGGTCAGTTATAAACCATTGTCAGCTATTTTTCTATTAAAGAAAAGGTCTCAGTTAATGAATTGATGTGTGTGGGAATTAATGCTGGATGAGTCCCCCTGGGGCTTTCGTGATGAGGGTCAAATAAAATATTAATGGAATTAAAACAAACAATCCCCTGCTCTTCCTAAGTACCTTCCGGATGGATTTCTGTAAGCATTGGTCGGGGAAGATGTGGAGCCCCAGGAGAGACAGGACAGTGTCATTGCTCCCATTTCATGGTCAGGGAGATGAAGGCAGTGGAAAGCAGTGACCCTGGGGCCACACAGTCCAGCAGCAGGGCTGCACAGGAGTTCTGAGAGTTCTCCTGTCGCATGCTTTTGCTCTAATCCTTGTTTTCAGCTCCCTTCTCAGAGAAATGGAAGTTGTCCAGATTGCTCCTGCACTGCTTGGCTGGAGGCTGATCTTTCCAGATCTGGGATGGTCTTCAGGACTGCCAAATTCGTAGGCGTCTTATTCACAAAATTTCTCTGTGCTTCCAGATGAGAGAATAAAACCGTGTAGATGTGTCTTTTTTCTCCTGGTGCCTCTTCCACAGAACACATTCCCTTGTCTTTCAGATTGTCCATTCCAAAGGCTGAGTATAGCAACTCAAATGACAGGCTTGGGAAGGATAAAGTCTTCTTGGTTACGTGTATGCAGTGAGAACAGTGCAAAAGATCTTTAGCTTGCTGGATTGAAGCAAACTAACTTCAGGAGCAGCATCCCTGAATAATTTCCTCCAGTTCCCAGGCTAACACAATCACGGTACTTTCATACTGCAAAGTAGGAACTGTGTGATATAACAAGGTGTTAAATATCTACAGTGCTTTTGGACGTGGCACAAAGCTGTAAATTGTTCCAGAGGGATCTAAGAAATCTTCCTGCTGCTGCAAAGTGTAAGGATGTACTCTGCATCCCTGGGCAAGACTGGGTCTGGTATACTGAGAAACATCCAGTGTGTTGAGAAGGAGACCCTGGCAGGCACTCCAGGCTAAACAGAGCTGATGATGTTTGTGTCATGCATAATCAAAGCTAAATGTGTTTCCTCGCACCTGTTTGTGTACCTTGGGCATGGAACAGCACAAGCAAGATTTGTCACATTTTCTGCATAACATGGTGGTGCATGAGTGCATGTGGATGTGCTCTGGAGAGGGCAGGGCTGTACGGTGCCCTTCAGCAAAGGCCACTGGGGCTCATGACACAGGCCTAGCGAGTGACAGCACATGGCCAGGTAAGGGTGGTGTAACTCTCTGCACTGACAACAAGTGCGAAGAAGAACTTGCAAAGTCAGAAGAATTATAATTGGGAACATTCTAAAGCACTTGCCTGTTAATTTTTTCCCAAGAAATGAAAATACGAAAATTATTCCAGAAGACAGTTAACATCCTGATGACCATTCCTCCTTGTGTCCTCCAAAGCAACTTTATTGGGCCCTGAATCATAGAATTAGGTAATCACAGAATGATTTAGATTGGAAGGAACCCTAAAGTTCATCCACTTCTAACACCCCTGCCATGGACAGGGACATCTTCCACAAGACCAGGTTGTTCAGAACCCCATCCAGCCTGGCCTTGAACACTGCCAGGGCTGGGTCATTCACAGCTTCTCTGGGCAACCTGTTCCAGTGCCTCATCATCCTCAGAGTAAAGAGTTTCTTCCTAATATCTAATCTAAATCTGCCCTTTCGGTTTGAAGCCATTGGAAATGAATACCTCGTAGCGTACACACATCACTTCTAGAAATTGGAAATCAGATATGGCAGTCAGCACATCTTTTCTCACAGAGATAGGAGAGTTTATTGCATTCTTGGTAAACATCCTTGAGTCTAAATAAGGAAGCAATAATAATTTTGCCATATTTCTATAGCAGATCACAAAAGGATGTTCTATAGTCCTCTCAGTCTTTCTCCCCCCTCATCTGCTTGTCTGCCTTTCAGGATTCAGTGGGATCTTATTGCGTGGCTGGTGTAAGCCCCCCTTCGAGAAGAACTCTGCTCATCTCTGTCTCCGTGGAAACAGCCAGAGGGGGTTGCGGAGTCATAAAAATTTATGTTTTCATCAAACCGGGCCAAGGAGAATGGGGGTCCCACACCCAAAAGAATGAAGACACGACAGAACAAGGACTCAGTACGTGAGGTGGGAGAGGGGGGCGGGGCACAAGAGCCAAGCTGGAACTGTGGTATGGGACTGAGGCTCCCTGCAAAGGTAGTGGGCATGAATTTGGCACAGTGGAGTGCAAGGGGTTCAGGGGCTTCAGGAGGGTGGGGACAGGGCAGGAGTGGTGGGAGATGCAAAACAGGACTGACACAGTGATCCCTCTCTTAGATGTCAATGCGGAGTGGACGGAAGAAAGAGACTCCAGGGCCCCGAGAGGAGCTCAGGTCACGGGGTCGAGCTTCCCCTGGCGGCGTCAGCACCTCCAGCAGCGATGGCAAGGCTGAGAAATCCCGACAAGCGACAAAGGTAGTATCAGCTAGAACACAAGTGTGGGATGGCCAAGGACTGCTCAGACTGGGTAGAATGCATTTGAGGATCTTCAGAAGAGACCCATCCCCATGCTGGGTTAGCTCCCTGAAATGGGCAGGATCTCTCTTTGCTCTCATCCCCACCATCTTGCAGTTTCCTAAGAACTGTGTCCAGTCTCACCAGACCCTTTTAGTGCTAATTTTTGCCCTATCCTGGCTCCATGTTGCTCTGCTAGTGTCATCAACACAAGTGCCATGGTGGCTGTGTCTCACCTGCTGCAGTCTGTGAAGTCCTGTCAGGTTGGAGGATTTCCCCGTGACCCTCTACCTCCCTGTTGTCCTTGTCTCCTTGCAGAAAGGCCGGTTGGAGGAATCCTGCACTCCCAAGAGCAGCAAGCAGGGCCGAACAGAAGAGATCTCAGAGAGTGAAGGGGAGGACACCAATGCGCCCAAAAAAACCAAAACTGAGGTGAGTTCTCCCTGCTGTGATTGCTGGCATATCCCAAGTTAGGAACAAAGGAGTCTCCAGCTCCCTTCCTGTGCTGCTCATGCCTGCCCAGCTCAAGGTTCCTGCTGCCTGGGAGCCCTGACACCTCGGGTTTTGCACTGCAACTCTTCCAACCTAAATGGAATCTGCCTGGCTACAAAAATGTCACCAGGAGTGATGACTGAGCAGATGAAGGATCTCTGTCTCTTTTGCCTTGTGTCCAGAGGTCTGCTGAAGCTGAAGACGTGCCTTGCCTTTCCCAGCTTAGAAGCAAGAGCCTGGCTCTGTGTGCAGCCGCAGGTTAGGTCGGAGTCAGTCTCTTCTGATCGCCCAGCACAGTGTGAAATGAGGGTGCTTAAGTCATGGTGGTCCAGGTGACAGTCATGCAAAACCTGCTCATGCACACACAGAGTCGTGGCAGGGCTTTTCCAAAACACCGACAGCACCAGGCTGGGTTGGTGGCTGGGTGTTTGGAAGAAGACTCAGCTCTTCTGCTTCTCCATTCCCTTTTAGCCTGTTCAGGGAACTGGAACCTCCTGCAGACATGGAGTTGTTAAGAGGTCATTGTAAACAAACTACCTGGGTTTCACTTTTGTAATTTCTCCACATAGACGGTCTGTTCAGTTCAACAGTGATATTTTTTCAGTTTAGCCTCCCTTGCTAGAGTGGCACTTGTTAATTACTGTTACCCATGATGACTGTTTAATCACCAGTGCACGTTGTCTGAGGCAGCAGGTGGTGGGGAGGAGCAGAGATTGGGAAACGCAGGGGGAACTCCTGGAAGTAAGGAGTGGAACAGTGAGAGGGGTCTGGAGGAGAGCTGGCCTCCTTGACCAGGGAGAGCTCTGCAGGGGCAAGAAGAGCGATTCTGGGTGTGGAATCTGTGCTGGGACCACTCTGGTGTGTGCTGCTCCATGCCACTGGTGATACCATGTCCTGGCCAACAGCCCATCACTGGTGGTGGTGGTGCAAGGACTGTTGTATCTGTTCCCTCTCAACCTTGTGTGTAACAGTTCTCTGTCCTCCCTCACTGTCTTTTTACACATTGTTACTTCCTTCCTGAATGTGGAATGCTCATGAAGGACCTGAGAGCACTGGAAAGGAGGCAGGAGGACTGGTGTTATGTATACCTTGTCAGACAATATCACGTTTCCTCTGTGAGATTTTCTAGTGCTGAGGTTGGCAGAGAAAGGTCAGAAAACAAGTTCTCTGGGGACTTGGAAATGAGTCACATGTGTTCTGGGAGGCCTCATAATGTCCCTTTCTGTAGCTTTCCTGTGTCCTCAATGGGCTCCTCCAGGCCACCGAGTCCAGCCCCAGTAGCTCCTGCCTTGGGAGCTCTGATCCCGGGCCGGGCGGTGGCTGCTCCAGGCAGGCAAAGACAGACGTACCAGTTGCGTTTATCAGAGTCCTTTAATCTCCCTCATGGAGGGAAAAACTGATAACGAGATGTGTAGTGGACAACGTGGCCAGACTCCTCTCATCCCCTTCTCGCCTCCCTCCTTTATCCCTCTCTCCCTGGTGGGCAGGGCGAGAGGCCAGCCAATAGACAAATGACGAGCCCATGACACCTGGCCAGTCCTGGGCGAACAGGGGAGGGATAAGTGGAATGCAGAGCGGTGAGTGGCCAGGCCAGGCCGGCACACTACCACACTTTTCCTCCTCCTTCCTACTTCAGGAGTTGCCCTGTCCTCCATCCCCATCCGATGTTGACAGCCTTGATGGCCACAGCTTCAATGATGAGATGAGCAGCGACCCACGGGACATTGATCAGGATAACAGGAGCACCTCACCCAGTGTCTACAGCCCTGGGAGCGTGGAGAATGACTCCGATTCCTCTTCTGTGCTGTCCCAGGGGCCATCTCACTCCTACCACCACCCTCCGCTCTTCCCCCAGAGCCCGCCAGTAGCTCCCCCTCCCGACAGCCTGGCCCGTCCACCAGAGCCCAGCTTTGGGCTCCCAGGCGAGGTGCACCCCCAAGGACCCCCTGCAGGAAGTTACCATTCCCAGCTGGAGGGTCAGGCCTCCCGCATTTTCCAGGCTCAAGCCCCACAGACTCCTGTCTCCTCTTCCTCCTCTTGCTCCTCATCCTCCTCCTCTGCTGTTGCTGCCCCTTCTGCTCCCTCTTCCTCCTCCTCCTCCTCGTCCTCCTCTTCCTCCTCCTCTTCCTCCCACACTCCCCTTTATCCTACAGCCAATGTGGTCCAGGTTGGGGCCAAAATTGGCAGTGGAGTGGGGGGGCTCCCAGCACCAGGGGCTCGTGAGCAGACTCTCAGCGCCAAGCACAATCCACCACCCACCACCCCAATCTCGCTGGCATCAGTAGGAGGAGGGCTCCCCC
>VZTJ01005727.1:1692653-1737297 GCA_013397795.1 Orthonyx spaldingii
GGGGAAGCGGCATGAGATGGGGGGAAAAAGCCCTCGCCCTCACCTCGGGGTGAGTGAGCCCGGCGGGGGCCCTGGCGCGGGGAAATTCCCAGCAGTGATTTCAGCTCTTTTAGAATTTGTCCAGTAGGTTTCCCGCGTTGCTGGGAAGCCGCTCCCACACAGCGGTGGAATGGCAGAAAGGGGCGGCCGGGCGCAGGCGCGCTCGGGGCAGGCCGGCAGGGAGTCGCTGCCTATCCGTGCAGGTGCGGAGCCGCGGCCGCCCCGTCGCGCCCCATGGCGGCCTCGGCGCAGACCCCGGTGCCGCCGGCGCTGAGCGCGGAGCAGGCCAAAGGTGAGTGCGGGAGGCTCCATGTTCCGGCCGGGCCGCCGGCGGAGCGCCCGTGTGGCCTGGCCGGGTGCGGGAGGGCGGCGGGCGGCTGAGTGCTCGTCTCCCGCAGCGGTGCTGGCGGAGGTGATCAAGGCGTTCGGGGCGCCCGAGAACGCGCAGCGCATGGAGGAGGCTCGGGACAACGCCTGCAATGACATGGGCAAGATGCTGCAGTTCCTGCTGCCGGTGGCCACCCAGATCCAACAGGACGTGATCAAGGCCTACGGCTTCAGCAGCGACGGCGAAGGTGGGTTGTTCCCCCGCCAGGCGGGATGCACCGGGGCAGCGGGGCCTCCCACCCACCCCCTTTCCTTGCAGGGGTCCTGAAGTTCGCCCGGCTGATCAAGTCCTACGAGTCGCAGGACCCGGAGATCGCCAGCATGTCGGGCAAGTTGAAGGCTATGTTCCTGCCGCCCATGGCGCTGCCGCCGCACGGGGCCAGCACCGGCGGAGTTGCTGCTTCCTGAGCCCGCCGAGTTCTCCCGGTGCTCCGGCTGCTGCCCTCCTTCCAAGGTGCAGGTCCTGACAGCCCTCGGAATGGGGCACTTGAACAAGGGAGACGCTGACCTGGAAGGAACGGGATGCTTCGTGCCCACTCGTGTGTCTGCTCGTGAATAAAACGTTGAAAATGCCCGTGTTTTATGAATGGCCGTGATCTCAGCTGTGCTGCTCCCTGGTGCAGGGGCAGATACAGCGGTGCTTCTCTGCATGACACCTGCGATGCTGTCTTGGGAGGGCCAGAATGTACCATGTTCTGTAAAAACGTTTGTGCAGAGCCTTAGTGTGAAACCCTAGGATTTGATATCAGAGAGACTTTTTTTTTATTTTTAATAAGAGTTATTAGGCACTTTACAAGGGCAAGCATTTCCAGATGTGCTGTTTGAAGCACAGTAGGAAATGTGTCCCTCAACATGATCTAGTGCTGTTCAGCAAGTGCTGTAAAATGCCACTGAAGCCTCTGTCCCCAGCAGGGTCCGTGCTAATTTACTCCTGCTCCCAGTGCCTGTGGCTGCCTTGTTCTGTGGCTGAATGTGCAATCCAGCACATTACCCTTAGTGAAGAAGGCAGCAGAGAGATGCAGCAGGGAGCAGCCGAGCGCGGGAGGGCTGGGCTTGCCCCATTTGGCTGCAGCCTGGATTAGAACAACATAAACAACGTAAAATTTTTATCTCATGTTTTTTCGGACTGCAAAGCGATCAGCCTAGTGGTGCACCTCGCTCCATGGCAATGTTTTCTTTACGGTGTGATTCAGAGGGACATCAGGTACGTCTGCTTGTAGCCTCCCGCCCTGTGTGCCTGTTGCCCTGGGAAGAATTGAGGTCTTTGGTGAGCAGGGAAAGGGCTGGGGGTGAAGGAGCCAGGCCTGGGAGAGCAGGAAGCTGCAAGCCAGGTGTAAGAGAGCCGCGTCGGGTTCTGCCTTCTGTGCTTGTAGTTACAAACCGGGCAGGAATGCAGCCAGCGAGGGCGTGAGCTCAGTGCATGGGAGGCAGGAAGAGCACTCAATCCCTTCCGTCCCCATTTACCTCTGCGAGCTTGGCCTTGGCCTTCCCCCACCCCACTGATTATTCATTAACTACGGTCCAGGAAGTGCTTTGCAAATGGTGAAAATTAAGCCCTCGTCTTGAGGCCTGAGGTTTGCCTGACCTGGAGCTACTTTCTTCTTAGTCTGCCCGGGAGCAGGCGGAGTTCGGGACTTTGTGGATCAGAAACAGGTGAGTCACGGGAGGGGCTGCACCCGCCAGCTCTGCCAGCTGCTGCTCCAGCACCCCATCCAGCCCTGCCGGGAGGCTGCCAGGCCACCTCTCCTCTAGCAACGTCTTTGATCTCTCTCCCAAATCCATCTCAAGATCCTGGCTTGGTAATTCCAATATTGCTTTATTTTCTTTAGTGGGACCCCCTTGGTTGAGGGCTGTGGTACTTCCTCCACCAGCTCCTGTCAGTCCTCCATCAGTGGGGATCTGAGAGACAAGACCCTGATGCCATCCCGTGGGTGAGTGCTGTGAATGCTAGTTAGGACAAGAAAACAAGAGTTATTGGTGAGAAAAATAAAAATACCAGCAGTAGGAACTGGGCACAGAAGGGAAAAAACCACCCCCTTTCTAGTAGGAGGTGCAGGGTAGCCAGAGGATTGGAGCTCGCTATGCTTTACATGGTTACTGTTGCTCCTTTTTACTTTGATAAAGAGCAAGCAGGGTGTGTGATGTCCAGTCTGCTGCAGTTCCTCTGCCACCCTGCAGGTGCAGCATCTCTGAATGGTTTTGCAGAGAGAGAGGTCAGCTGCCTGGCCTTTTATATCCTGGATATTCCTTTATTTGCTGCAGTCTTTCTAGCCCCTTATGGAACAATGAGTGGGACATACAATCCTCACAGTCCAAATGGGCACTCTGCTCTGGAGGCTGTCGTGGCAGGGTGTCAGGAGGTGGGATTCGCACTGGCATTGCTCTCTGGTAAGGATTTGGGCAACCACAGTGGTCCAGCACTGTCCTGGAGCACCATGGCCTGGTGGAGAGCATCTGACTTTGGCAAGTCACAGGAAGATGGTCCATCTGCTCATTCCCAGGCAGCCTTTGCTCTGCACTAATGACTGAACTACAGTGGAGTTCTGTACAGAAAGGCAAAACCGCCTGTCTGAAATAATCTCAGTGCTGAGATTTAGAAGTAACAAATGCAATGCTCATTCTCAAAAAGGGCTCCAAATTAGTGCCCCCCAAGTGTGAGGGAAGCATGGAACAATAAAGTTGTTATCTGAGCAAGCGGGTAGACAGTGTAACAGGGAAAGCAATGAATGTGACACTAAAGAAAGAGCCAGCATCTGCCTTTGTAAAGGCAAATTTAGTCCTCCAAAACTGGAGGGTTTTGAGGGACTCAGCAAGCATGTAGATAAGGCAGGTCTGGCCGATACAGTTTGCTTGGATTTAAAGAATTTGACAAGATTTTCTCATCAAAGTCTTTAAATAAAGCTGAAGTTATGGCATAAAAAGACAATAGTTTCTTGGATAAAGAATTGCCATTAAATAGTAAATTGAAGGTGGGAATTAACATCTCATTTTTACAGCAAAGGGAAGTCATCAGTGGTCAGATCACAGGGGTCTAATCTGAAATATTAGACCTGCTGTTCAGTATATTCCCAAGTGACCTAGGAACCCAGCTCGGTGAGGTGAGAAAATTGGATGATGGTGGAAAGTTATGCAGGATGACAGGGTGGGGGTTGACTTGTGAATAATTTCGGAAAGACCTTATGGCAGTGAATGGGTGGGCAGTAGAACAGCAGATGAAACTTCATATAGGCTTATGTAAAATAATGTTCATACAGAAAAATAATAAAAAATTTCATATAAAGCAATGACTGTGAACTAATTGTAACCTCTCTGGAGTGAGACTTTGATCACAGAAGTCCATGGGATTCTTAGCTTAATGCGTGGCTGTGGTGAACATCAGAAATCATCACTGTCCGTGACTCACCAGCATTTTGAACACCACAGTTCTGTGCCCACCTTCACTCTTATCCCCAAAACAAGACTCCAGAATTGGAAATATCTCTGAGAGACAGCAAAGGTGGTCAGAAGTGTAGAATAGTTCTGTACAAAAAGAACACCTTAGTAGGGCTGGAGTCCTCAGCCTGGCAAAGAGCTGAGGATGGAAATGGATATTTCAGGTCTGTTAGCATGAGGAGCTTGGAGTGGGGGGGAGAAACAGGAATCACTCACTGATTTTCCTTTCTTTACAACAATCAGATGTTAATAAAAAAGAGGCAGGGATAAGGTTATAAGCGAAGCAGGGGGTGTTTCTGTAGCTGAGCAATGGAACTCCTTGCCAAAGCATGCAAAATTTGTTATGGGTTTAAGGGTTGACTCTACAAGTAGCTGCTAATAGAGGCTTAGGAAGTATAAGAACAAAAGAAACTCTACACATAGCCTTTCCCTCTGCTCTTCCTTTGACAACCGTTTTGACCTCTGGATTGCCTAGTCCCACCCCTGCTCACAGCAGAGCTCACCCCAAAACTCGCTCAGGGCCTTGATCAGGTGAGTCCTGACACCTCCCAGAGTGGAGGTTCCTCAGCTGCTCTGGGGGCCTGTGGCAAGTGCTAAACCACCCTTAGGGGGGAGCATGTGTGCAGTTTTTCCTGATACCTAATCAGAATTTGCCTTGCTGCAAGTGATGCCTGTTGCCTCTTGTCCTTTTGTTTTGTCCCACAAAAAAAAAAAAAATCTGACTCATCATCTCTAAACCTCCATGGCCCTTTTTAGGTAGTCTTAGGCAAATGTTAAATCCTTCGTTAAGCATCTTTTCTTCAAGCTGAATAAACCCAGCTTGCTCTCTGCTGTGCTCCAGGCTCTTCACTGCCTTAGTGGCATTATGCTGGATTCTTTCCAGTCTCTCAGCGTCTTTGTTTTTTTTCTTTTTTTTTGAGCAATCCAGATGTGTGTGTCTTTTAATTAGCTATATCATTTATCTTCTCCTGTAAATTTGTTACTGCACTAGCTGTGGCCTGGTTCCACGAGGGATTTACAAGATGAGGTTCTAACACCTGTGCTGTACTGAAAGCCAAACAACAGGGTAAGAGTAGTTTCTTTGCTGAAATCTCTTGACCTCTTAATTATATTTTAAAAGTGTTTTAGTGGCTCAATTATAGTCTTATTATATTTAGTGGCCCAGCTGTTCCATGCTGCAGCCATTTGGGAGAGCAACCTTGAAGATACCAACTGATGGCTTCTCTGCGATGATACTTCCCTCCCTTACTGGTAGTTTTTAATTAGATGGCCCAGACCAAAGATACCAGGGCAGCTGTGTGCATCCAGTCCTTTCCTAAAATGGAAGCAAGCAAAAACATAAACTTATCCTCTAAATTATGTCATATGGGATTTGTGTCCACAAAAATATTGTCAAGAGATTGTACCCTGTGGCTTGTCCTTCTGGAGGATACTGACTTACATGGGATAAGTGCTCTCTCACACTTTCTTATTCTGATCTGGGTTCTTTGCTACCTTATTCTTTCCCTGTTTCCTTGTGTCCAACTGATGTTCAGTTCCTCAGACAGATTTTCTCCTTCAGGCAGTGTAGGGTATAGAGATGCCTTAGTTTCGGTTTTCATCTGCCTTGGCTTCATATTGACTCAACATACTCTAATATTCTTTTGATATCAGGAATTCTCTTTTGGCACTTCTCTCCAGAAGTTCCTGCCTTTTCTCCCTTACCTATGAACAACACTTGTTTCCTGTTTCTGCTAGACTGACTCTGATTTAGGTGCCATCTTTCAGTTGCAACTTCAACAACTTTGTGCAGAAGTTGTTCCCTTGAGTTGGTTCGGTGCATTTAAAATCTCCTTGGTTTTTAATATCAGTTGTAGGTCAGTACCTATGGCTCCCTGCAGCTCACCACACCCCAGGTCACCATGTGCATGAAACCAGAAGCATTTCTAAGGAAGCTGTTGTAGGTGCCTGAGTTGCCTTTCTAGCAATGAAGTTTAGCTTCCCACCCGTCTCTCCTGTACTTCCCTTTGTTGCTGGTTTCTGTCTTGGCCATGAGTTTTTGTCTAAGTCGTAGCTAGCAGCCTGTTCATCTTTTTGCAGGATTTCCCAGTCTGGTGGTGTGTGGGGAAGTCTGCAGCTGCTGATACTTGAAGTGAGCAAGGCTCTTGCTGTTCCTGCTGCCCACACCATACAGAGTAGCTGAGATGGCCCCAGGGAAAAGTCAGGCTCCTTTGCCAGCTGGATTGCACTCTTAGGCCACTGCTTAGCTCCCATTCTTTCACCAGACATGCAGACCTTGAAACCAGTGTTGTGGACAGGGCAGTCATGGGCCACAGCTGGAAACAGCTAGGTAACTGGAATGGTTAGTTTTCTTTCTTTTTCCACTTGGTTGTCCAGGTTGTCAGTTTTGGCCAGTATGGGGTGTTGGGATCTTGAAGGTCCTCAGCTCAGCTCCCTCAGTGCTGTGTGGGCTCCCTGTAGGCAGTAGCTGTTTGTCCTGGTCTCTGCCTGCCTTTCTGGGCAGCTTCACCACCCCCTTCCACCCTCCCCATCCCTTTTGAGGGTGTCTGTGTCAGTCCCATGCCATGGCAGGCTTGTTTCAGGAAAGCACTAGCCTGCAGCTCTGGGTTCACACAGATTCCCCCTTGTGCCTGTAGAGAGCATGTAGGACATTTGGGAGCATTCATGTTGCTCACTGGCCTTTTGGAGAAGAAGGGGAACAGAGGACGTGCAGAACTGAGTTTTGTGAGCACGGCCAGAAGCTGAGATGCATGCGTAGAGTTAGCCCTCGTGTGCTAAAGACAGGGACCCAAAAATAATAGGGGGTATGGGGAGGAAAGACACAAAAGGAGAAGCAGAAGTGTATGCAAAGCAGCTTGGGGCTGCGGAGTGGATGGCTCAGAGCGCTTCCTGTTCCCGGAGCCGCGCGTGCCCGGCTGTGTACGGGCTCGCACCGGCCCGTACCCAGCAGCACTGCATAGCGGGCCAGAGATCAAGGCACCTATCCAGGAACGGGCAGATGGAGAGGGTCTGCATGGACTGACAGCAGACTCCAGCAGAGATACATGGCCAGCTCCCAAGAGGCGCAGGAACAGCTTGGCGTTGGGTGCCCCAGCACAGACCTCCGACTTCCCTTTTCTTACCAGTGCGAACTGATTTTTCCTCTGTTTTTTGAGTTGCTTTGGTGGCAGCCACTTGGCCGCCTCTTCTTTCTCCCTCCACAATGGTGAGGTAAGAGGGTCTGGGGGGTCTGTGCGTGTAAGGAATGGGACCAGGGAAGTAGGATGGATCAGGGCAGGGATCACCCTGGAAGCCTTTTCTCTAACAGGAATCTTCCATAGGCTGGGGGAGGCATCAGGTAGGAAGAGACGCTGCTGCTGGCTCTCACCTAAGGATGCTGGACAGAGACCATTCTTCACCCTACAAATCTTCACAATAGTGCCTGGCCTTTTTTATTCACTTGGTCTTGCTTTTATCTTTTCTGCTAGGTGGTTTCACCGTGACCTGAGTGGGCTGGAAGCTGAAGCCTTACTGAAGGGACGAGGTGTCCATGGGAGCTTCCTGGCCAGACCCAGTCGGAAGAATCAGGGGGATTTTTCTCTTTCAGTCCGGTAAGTACCTTGGACCCCAGCTTCTGCCTTTGCAGTGTCTTTGCAGCTTCTGTCTTTACAATACAGATTGCCCAGATCCTCACATGTCCCTCGGCATCTTCTTCATCCTGTCTCTATTCTTTTGAGTTCTTTTCAAGCTGTAAAAGGACCTCAGCTTCCCAGCATCTTCTAGACCCTCCCTCAAGTTGCCCAAGGAGCTTCTCTTCCCCGTTATCTCCATTCACGGGGATGGTTTTCTCTGGTTCTGTGGTGGGAGGTAGTGCAGGACACTTCTCTGCTCCTTTTCCAACCGCCTCATTGGATTGCCCTGTGCTTTATTCCACAGGGTTGGTGATCAGGTAACCCACATCCGCATCCAGAATACTGGGGATTTCTATGACCTGTATGGAGGGGAGAAGTTTGCCACCTTGTCAGAACTGGTGGAATACTACACACAGCAACAGGGCTCGCTGCAGGACAAAGATGGAACCATCATTGACTTGCGATACCCGCTCAACTGTTCCGACCCCACAACAGAGAGGTATGGGGACAGCAAGGCAGCTGCTGTGTCTGTGATGAGATGTTTCGTGGCCTCCTTTCTGTCCTGCCTGCATCCCCAGTGCAAATCCTGCAAAAAGAGCCTCCTGCCTTTCTTAGCCTCCTATGTGTCCATGGGGGCAGCATCCCCAGGAATAGCTGTACATACCTTGATCCATCACAGCACACCTAATAGGGCTCTATTTTTACTTCTGGTTTCCGGTTGCCTTTGCTATTTATATACTGTTCCTAAAAGCAAAGGTTGTGGTGTCCGCTGTGGGTCTGCAGTGGTCTGTAGAGGGCCATGTTGTGTGGAAGCCCTCAGTCTTGCCCCAAACCTCCTTGGTTATTCTAGGCCTAAGTGACTCAGTTGAGAGCAGGACTACGTTCCCCTGCTATTCCTGGCCTGCTTAGTCTCCTTCCTGTCCCCGCTTTGCATGTGTCTCTGACACCAAGTTCCTAAATCAAATCAGGTGGTTTTGCCCTTGTGTTTTACTTTCAGGCCTTTTGATGCAGCTCGGGGGAGCTGTCGTGCCCTGCTCTGGGGTGGACAAGTCCTTTTTGGACAGGTCCTCGTGGGGCACCTGGAGGCAGGGAGCAGAGATGCCCTGGGCCAAAACATCAGGGTACACCCCAGCTTGCTCTGGGGTCAGGCTGCAGAGGGGCAGGTCTGCGCCTGGCTGGCCTCTCCAGTTAAGGCCATTGCATCGTGGCCCTGCAGTTTCCTCCCTTCCTTCTGCGGTTGGAAACTTACCCACCCCCCCTCTCGGGCTCTTACGAAAGCTCCTCTCACTCTCTCCCCAAGTGATTTTCCATCACGTGGCTTTGAAGAGCTGGGCTTTGCTGGGGGAGGGAGGAATGGGACACATTAACCCCATCCTAGCAGTGGAGGGGAGGCTAGGAGACCTCTTCGACGAGCAGAATGGGCCAATTGATCCCAAGGCGGCATCTGAGCACATGGTGGCTGAACAATTCTTTGTGAGGAGGTTCAGACAACAGTGCACTGAGAGTCACCAGCTACTTCTTGCAGTGTGTGAGGTGAGGATCAACAGAAGTTACTTGCTGAGGCCAATAACTGTGTGAACCTTTTGCTGCGTGTGGAGCAACCCTTTGCTCTGACCAGATGCAGGGTTGAATGAATGAACGCCCCAGCTGCTTCTGTGACTGGGCCGTGGCCTCCTGAATTCCGTCTCAGCTCTTGGAAGCACATAGCCCCTAACAGTGTGAAGTCCACCAGTACCGTGCCAGGCCTTCCCTGCTAGCTGCTCTGGAGGAAGCAAATCTGTTCCCACAGCCCCATGGCAAGGCAGGGAACACCTTGGTCAAATGGGAATGCTCCTGACCTTGTGCTAGGAGGAGAGAAGGAGCTGCTGAGTGTTTGCATTGAGGACAGGAATGTGTACATGGATGAGCTCCCGGTGCTCACTCCCGTGGCCAGGGTGATTGCTGCAGTGTGATGTGCCCAGAGAATGGGAATTATCCTTTGAGTGAAGATGTGACTGAGTTTCAGAAAGAGGAGTTGCTGGAAATCAGATCTTTAATGAATCTGATCTCAACACAACCATCTGGGTGCTGCTAAATCTGATGGGAGAGTTTCTGACTCAGTGGGGGGTTATTTTTGTTTCCCTGGCATTTGAGTTTCCAGAGCCCCGTGCAGCAGTAAGGCAACAATCCCAATAATACTGTGAGGTGCTGACACACACAGACTACCCTCTCCCAACTGGTGTTCCAGGCAGAAAGTATCACTTACCTGTGCCTGAGTGTGTCACACAAGGGATCACAGTTGGTGCTTTCCCACTGTGTCCTTTGGTACCAGCCTTCTGCTCCCTAAGTCCTTCCTGCCTCCACCTCAACCCTTGCACTTTCCTCTTCCTGACAGCTCCCTACCTTCTGTCTCATCTGCTTTCCCCAAGATCCTGCTCCTCTTTCCCTCTCATTCCTTCTTCTCTGTCTCTCCCTTCCTTTCTTCCTCCCTCACCCTTCTCCAGTGTTGCTGTTCTTCACTCATCAGCTCAAGGGCATCCACTTCCTGCATCTCCACCTCTTTTCTGACCCTCATATTTTTTCCTAGGTGGTACCACGGGCATCTGTCAGGCCCTGCAGCTGAGTCACTTCTCCAGGCCAAAGCCACCCCTTGGACCTTCTTGGTGCGGGAGAGCCTCAGCAAACCTGGGGATTTTGTCTTGTCTGTCCTCACTGACCAGCCTAAACCTGGGTCTGATGCTCCAGCTGGGGCAACTGGTGCCTCTGGGACCCGGCTCAAAGTCACACACATCAAGATCATGTGTGAGGTGAGCAGTGGGAGGGCAAAAAGAGAGGCAGGAATCCGATGTATGTTATCATCCTGGCTGTCACAATTTCTCCTATTTCTTCCATGTGGGATGAGGAGATTCCAAGGAGAGAATGCAACTGACCTCAAATGAGATTGAAGGGCAATGCACCTTCTCTGGGCTTTGATCCACTGAGAGCACTGTGCCATGAACTCCATGTTCTCAGGGCAAACTCACCTGACCTCCCCACCAGAGGAAATGCTTTTCTGGATGGTGCAGGCCTATGGATGTGCATCCCAGTGTTGCCTTTTTCCTGAGCATTATCAGCTTTGTCTATGGGACAGGCTGAGAGAGTGGGGGCTGTGCAGCCTGGAGAAAGCTCTGGGGAGATCTTACAGCACCTTCCAGTACCTAAAGGAGGTTTATGAGAAAGCTGGAGAGGGACTTTTGACAAGGGCATGGAGTGATAGGGCAAGGGGGAAAGCCTTCAAACTGAAAGAGGGCAGGTTTAGATGGGATATTAGGAAAATATCACTTTACTGTGAGGTTGGTGAGGCACTGGCACAGGTTGCCCACCGAAATTTTGGATGCCCCATTCCTGGAAGTGTTTGAGGTTAGGCTGGAGGGGGCTCTGGGCAACCCAGTCTAGTGGAAGGTATCCCTGACCATGGCAGGGGGATTGGAAGTAGCTGCCCTTTATGATACCTTCCAACCCAAACTATTCCATGATTCTGTGAAAGTTATAAGTGAGACATTACACATCCTTCTTCTGTTTAGAACGGACGCTACACAGTTGGAGGTGCTGAAATGTTTGATAGCTTGACAGATCTGGTGGAGCACTTCAAGAAGATTGGAATTGAGGAGATGTCTGGTTCCTTTGTGTACCTGAAGCAGGCAAGTCAAATTTCCTGGTTTTAGGGGTCCTTTGGAGGTACTGATTTGCTGGTTTTTTCTGCTTTATGTCCCTTTCCTTCTTTTTAACAGAGTGCACAGAGGACACTTTGCTCTCCAGCAGCATCTCTCTTTCTCTCTCTCTCACCTATTGTGTTTTCCCTTCCCCAGCCCTACTATGCTACGAGGGTGAATGCTGCTGACATTGAGAACAGAGTGCAGGAACTGAACAAAAAGACAAGTCTGTCTGAGGAGACATCCAAGGCTGGATTCTGGGAGGAATTTGACGTAAGAAATTGCTGGGGGACATTATTTGGCTTTTGGGGAATTCTGCATGCACCACCTCATTCTCCATCCTTGACTTCTTCCTGTACACAAACTTCTTGTGTGTCTTGTCAATTTATTTCTGAAAGAAGTCTCTGTTTGGAACCTGTTCGTCTGGGGAGTGAGCGTCATCTTTAAGTGAACCCAGTGAGGTAGTAATGTGCGTTTTTATGGTTGGGAGAATGAGTCACCAAGACAGTAAGGGCACAAACCTCGGACTTCTCCAGTGAAGGTGTGGTTTTCACTTCTCTGCTCCCCCACAGCATGTCCATGTGTCATCAGAGCCACCACTGTACCTCCTGGTGCCCACCTCCTGTGTCATACATTGTGACCTTGCCATGACTGTTCTTTCTTCTGCTCTCAGAACTTGCAAAAACAGGAAGCCAAGCACCTGTTTGACCGTCATGAGGGCCAGAGACCTGAAAACAAGAGCAAGAACCGATACAAAAACATCTTGCCCTGTAAGTCTTGCTTCACCACTATAAAAAAACCCAAATGGACACAGGCAATGAAGAGCTGTCTGAGCCATCCCTGGCCCTGCCTCAGCCCACTCTGTCCTCCAGAGCAGGTTACGAGGTGTGGGGCACTGAGGATTTCAGACTTGATGAGGGAAGTCACAGCCTTTTCCTATCCTTGAAGGAGGGAGGGAAGGTTGCATCAGACTCATTAGCTTCTGTGGTCCATCACAGAGGCAGAGGGATGGGAGGACGGAGTGAGATTTGTCTGAGCCCAGAGAGGGAGAGCTGAGGAATGCCCTGGGAATCATGGCTGAGGTGGCATGGGGCAGTGAGGGAGCTCCGTGTGGCTGTGCATGGAGTATATCATTGTGCTGTTTATTCATTCACTGCACACCCAGTTGATCACTCCAGAGTCATCCTCCAGGGAAGGGACCCAAATATACCTGGATCTGACTACATCAATGCCAACTATGTCAAGGTGAGGCTCTTGAAAGATGGCTGGGTGCCCAAAGCAGGGGAAGGCTTGTCTGCTCCTGCAACCCTCCTGACCCTCCCCTGTCTACACTCAGAACACCCTGATCAGCCCAGACGAGTGCACCAAGACCTACATCGCCAGCCAGGGCTGCCTGGATGCCACAGTCAATGACTTCTGGCAAATGGTATGGCAGGAGAACACGCGCATTATTGTGATGACAACACGGGAGGTAGAAAAAGGCCGGGTAAGTAGCAGTCTGCAGGTGTCTCTTTTCCCTTTCAGCCATTGCTCTGCTTTTTCTCTCTCTCCTGCCTTCTGCCCATCCTCACCCTTCCCTCTCTGCCCACACAGAACAAATGTGTGCCTTACTGGCCGGAGCTGGGCAGCACGAAGGAGTATGGTCCCTACCTTGTGGAGAACATTGGAGAGCACAATGCTCTGGAGTACAAACTCCGACACCTCTGTGTGTGTCCAAAGGATAATGTGAGTGTGTCTGACCAAGGGCTGTCATCCAACCCCTGGGTCCAACAGCCACCATATGCCTAAACCTGGGAACTGCTGGGTGCTGAGATGATGCTGCTGTTTTATCGTTCTTGGGGCTGCTGTTCCCACCTGGTTTGGACTGGAATCACACTGGTGGAATCACCAAGAAGTGTGCAGGAGACAGAGATTCTCTCTGACTTCAGACCCACCTCTCCCTGAGACAGGCCAGGGACAGGGCTGGGTTGCAGTTTTACCAGTGGGATGCTTTGCTGTTCTCAGGGCAAGGCTGTGCGTGAGATCTGGCACTACCAGTACCTGAGCTGGCCTGACCATGGTGTGCCCAGTGAGCCGGGAGGAGTCCTCAGCTTCCTCGACCAGATAAACCAGAAGCAAGAGAGCATCCCCAATGCAGGGCCTGTTCTGGTACACTGCAGGTTGGTACAGAGGCTGGAGTTTGAAGCATCCTTCACCCCTTCTCTAGGGTGAGATCCAGAAAGTCTGTGCTGCTGCTTCCAGCTGTACCCCAGGACTTGTGCGTGAAGCATATGCCAGTCCCAATATTTGCCTTTTTCCTCTTCAATGCCCTTAAACCAAACTCTCTACCTGTTGAACCCATGACTCTCTTGTAGCACTGCTGAACAGCTGCTGCAAGAGCCACATCCTTCCCCAGAAGCAGCTGCATTTTGTTTCGGGAGCTGTCTTGCTCTGACCTCTGCTTGTCTTCTCCTTGCAGTGCTGGGATTGGCCGCACTGGGACTATCATCGTTATTGATATGATAGTGGAAACAATCTCCACCAAAGGTAAGAGGACCCCAAAGGATCTCAAAGTGAATTGGACTACCCAGTAGGGCTTTGCCCTTAAGATCAGCTGCAAAGGGATGAAAACTATCAGTTATCAGTGGGAAAAGATCCTGCCATGGCCCTGAGAAGGTTGTTCTGCTGGATCTTTGTACCATATCCACTTATGGCTTCAGCCTTTCCTGGGCTTTGGCTCTTCCTCCAGGGCTAGACTTGAAAGATGCTGAGCAGGGGGAGAGATAGGAGATCCATACAGGAATAGAGTATAGAAGGAAGTGGAAACTTCTTGACTGACCTCCATTGTGGCTGCTTTTGGTAGAGAACTAGGAGAGGGGCAGTGAACATGTCCGTAAGCTTTTCTGGTGTGCTCCTTGCTAGGGCTGGACTGTGACATTGACATCCAGAAGACCATCCAGATGGTGAGGGCCCAGCGATCTGGGATGGTGCAGACAGAGGCCCAGTACAAGTTCATCTACATGGCCATCTGCCAGTTCATAGAGACAACCAAGAAAAAGCTGGAAGTTATCCAGGTGAGAAAAGGGGCTCTAGTGCTCTGTGAGCCTAAGCCCTGCACGATGCTGGCTCTGAGCCCAAGTGCTCTGTTTCACAAGCTTTAAGCTAACACCAGGACCTACACAGACTACAATGGTGCAGTAAGATCTGAGTCCCCGTTCCTCTCTTCTAAGACTCTTGAATTCAGGGTACAAGTTCATTAGCAGCTCAAGTACCAATCCCTTCTGAACCTCAGCTATGTTCTGAATAACATCACCAAGTGCTGTTTTGTTACAAATTCAGTTTAGGACAAGCAAAGACTTTCCTTTCCTCTTCCTTCCTCTTTGTCTTTCACATCACAGTTTTGCAGCTGCAGGATCTTTTCCTGCTATTTAATGTGGTGTCTTTTCTCTCTCCTTGTAGCCTCTGGCAGCATCCTGTAGCTCCTGCTGTTTTAATATTCTTTAGCTGAAAGTTTGCACTTTTAGGCATTCCAATGCCTCCAGAGATTTGCTGCCCCACTGCTGCCTCCTGTACAAGGCTGCATTTACAGGTGCTGCTCACCTCTGTCAGTACTGGACAGTGTGCTTAGCCCAGGCACTTCAGCAATCCACCAACTTCCAGTGGCACAAAGTGCGGTTTAACAGCCAGAACTCTTCCATGGTGCCTGAAATGCATCTCCCAGACCACACTCTTCTAAGCCTGTTTTTTCTCTCCTGCAGTCTCAGAAAGGCAAGCCAAATGAGTGTGAGTATGGGAACATCGCCTATCCCCCTGCAGTGAGGAATGTGCATGGCAAGGTTTCACGAAAACCCTCCAAGTAAGAGCTCACCTAGAGCAGAGACCCAGCTCTGCCTGCCTCTGGCAAGCCTGCCTGCTGGCTTGGCTGGCTTTTTCCTCTTCCTCACTTTTCCCCTTGTTTTTCCCTGGTCTTACAGACAGAAAGAGGAGTCAACAGTGTATGAGAACTTGGGGAAAAAGGAGGAGAAGGTGCGCAAACAGCGCTCCTCAGAAAAGAAGCTGAAAGGCTCACTAAAGAAAAAATAATCATACATTTCAGGTAGCCCCATGGGGGTTTTGAACCTGGGGTGCAGGACTGGAGCTCACAGCCTGTCCTGCATTCCTTGCTCTTGGACTGGAACGAAGCCTTCCCCTTCTCTTCCACGCCAGTTTTCAGTGCCCTGAACCAGAGTGCCTTCCAGCTCACTGACCGACTTCATAGTCCCTTGCCTGTGCAGGCGAGCAAAGTCTCTCGCTCTCCCCTCATCATCCATTAGCAGGAAAAAGTCATGCCCCTCCTTTCCTTGCTCCCTGAGCACTGGGTCCCAAACTCACCTTTGCTGTGTCAGCTTCAGTGGAATTCTCAGGGAAGAGCTAAGGAAGGTCATCCCAGGAGCTGCATCTCTGCCCACTGCTGTGAGTTAAGAGTTTAACCTGTTTGTGTTCCCTGAAACCTCAGCTTTTCCCCTGTGGAGGTTTTGGCCTGTTTCAGCTCAGCTCCTCTGCAATTCAACTGGAGACTTCCTATTTCCTTGATCCCAACCTTCTACCCCTCTTATCCTTTTACTATCTCATCCTTCACCTGGACGCTGTAAATATACCAGAATTTGATGTGATGGCCATGTTTTCTTCTTTGTTTGTAAATAAACTTGTATTTGTTTGACTACCGGGTCCCAAAAGGTTTTTTCTGTAATTTCTCTGAGTATAGCTGTACTCCTGCTTTCACTTGCAGCCCTGCAAAGACTTATAAGGATGGCTCTAGATTAGTTTTCCTGATTTCCTGCTGCCTTCAGGGTTCTGAACAGAAGCTGTGACCACCTATGGTGGCTCCTTGCTGTTCGGCTCAAGTGTTGGTGATCGTCAGGGAAGTCTTAGCACGGAAAGGCAGCTGTGACAAACTCTGGTGCAGCATTTGCACCTAAATTTTACTTGTGGGTTTTCAGTACTTGAACAGACAAAGCCCCAGCCGCTCTGACCTCACGCTGGTAACAGTGCCACTTGCAGCAGCAGCCTGGACCAAAGGCCTCTGGAGCCCCCTTCCCACCACGAGTTATACACAACACACTGGGAGGAAGGACACTGCTTGCTGCCATTTGATATGGCAAGAAACTTGGTTGGAAGCATTTGGAAGACAGAAGACACTCTGTGAGGACACCCGCTTTCCATGTGTTGGGCTTTAGCTTCCCTTAGCCTGTGAGCCAGTTGGACTGTGTCTGCCTTTCCCAGCTGGCTTTGCAATTCCATTGCCAGTAGAGGAAGAAACAGGAAAGGGGCAGTGGGGAAAACAATGGGCAGAAGTAAAAATGGGTGGAGGCACCTGCACTGTGTTTCACTCCTGAATGATGCCAGATACCCTCTTCTGAGCAATGGGGAAGGGGCTAAAGTCCTAGTCTAAGGAAACACCTACCTTTGCCTTAGAATCCTGGGTAGCTTCAAAGGGCAGGATCCAATTATCTTCCTTCTTAAAAAGCTGCCATAGCCTAAAGCAAGGCATACCAAGGGTTAGCTTAAACTCTACCTGAAGCGTGAAAATGAAGACAGCTTGCTGAACAAGCTCAGGTTACTGAGAACCTCATTTGTGTTCAAATCCCTGAGCTTAATGTGTCCATAATGTCCAGTCTACAGAAATTTAGACTGAACAAAAACTTTCCTGACTGCACAGCAAGAAATACAGCACTGACATAAGCAGTCTACTCTTCTAAACATAGGCTCTGTTACACACAAATATTTTGGTGTGACTATTTGAGAATGCATTTTCAAAGCTGGTTCAAAGAATTTGTGCTTCCTTGATGTTGCAAGTCAAAACATATGGGTATTACTTATGGCTCTGAGTGCCAGCAAGTTTTAAACCAGGAATCCATAGATTTTTATCTGTTCCTTTAAACATCTCTTGCTCTGATTCACCAGAGGAAGAAGTCCCTAAAGGCCTCTCTTCTTCACTGGAGAGCTCAAGTTGGAGTTATTTGTAAAAAGAGGTGGTTGGTTGTAAATAGACATGGTCTCATGGGTGGCTGTCTTGACCATCATAATCATGAAATAGCTGAGTTTAACATCTTGGTGATATGAGAAAAACTGTAAATAAAGCTAGTCCCCTGGACCTGGGGAGAGCAAACTTTAGGCTGCTCAGGGAAGCAGTTAGGAAGGTCCCCTGGGAATCTGTTTTTGAGAAGAGGGGGGTACATAAAAGCTGCTCACTTTTTAAGCACCTCCTTTTAAGAGCACTGGAGGAGGCAATTACAACATGTCAGAAGTCTAGCCAGTGAGGCAGAGGGCTGGCTTGGCTGAGCAGAGATCTCCTTCTGCAACTTAGCAGAAAGTGTATGGACTTTGGAAAAAAGCACAGGTTATGCAGGACAAGCTCTTTGCCACTCTAGGGAAAAAACGTCCAAGCTGGAGTTGAAGCTGGCTGGGACTATGGTGGGTAACATGAGGCATTTTTAAGGATGTTAACAGCAGAAGGAAGACCAAAGGAAGCACTGGTCTGTCACTTGATGAGGTGGGTCAGCTCATCTACAAACAGTGACTAAGCAGAGACATTTAATGCTGCCTTTGCTTCTGACACTGGTGATGGGCCCTTGGGTGTCTGGAGCCCTGGGCTGGATGGCCATGGCTGGGGGAGTGATAAACTCCTGGCTGACTTTGAATTTGTATGGGATTTGCTTCTGGAACTGAATGCACATAAGTCTAGTGGGCCCATGGGATTGCTCTCAGGGTACTGAAGAGTAGGCCGAGGTAACTGTGAAGCTCTCTGTTATTAATCAACAGCCTTGGGAATCTGGAGAAGTTCACGTGGAAGCTGGAAAATGTCCCAATTTTCAAGAATGGCAAGAAAGAAGACCTTGGTAATTACAGGTCAATGAGTCTTACTCTGGTGCCTGGTAAAACTATGGAGAAAATTAGTCTGGAAGCTATCAAGAAAGAGACTTGAAAGACAATGCAGTTGCTGATCAAACCGTGCATAAATTCTTGAAGGGAAAGGTATGCCTGAACAACTTAATAACCTTTCACAACAAGGTTACCCACCTAGTAGTCAAAGGCAGATGTGGGTGTTGTTTTTTTTTTTTTTTTGGTTTTGGCAAAGCTTTTGATAGTCTCATATTCCTCTGGACAGTGTTCAGCATACAGCCAGATGTGTACACAACTTCAGCCATATGAAATGTAGCAAGAATAAATGCCAGATTCTGCACCTGGAATGTTGTAATCCTGGATGTAAACAGTCTGAAGGATGAGACTGAGGTGCAGCCGTGCAGAAAAGGATCTGGGCATTTTGAGTGATGGCAGAGAAGTGAGGGTCCCACTGCACTCAGGTCCAGCCTCACCTCCCACTGCTGTGTGCAGTTTCATGCTCCACAACATAAGGATATAAAAATATTATGACATGTCCAAAGGAGGACAACAAAGACAGCAAGGAAAGGTGTGACTTACAAGGAGCAGCTGAAGATACAAAGTTAGTTCTGCTTAGAGAAGACCAGGGGCTGACCTACAACCTCCTCATTAGGGGTGGCAGAGAGGGAGGTGCTGATCTCTTCTCTTTGGTGTCCACCAACAGGACACAAGGGAATGGCTTAAAGCTGCATAGGGGGAAGTTCAGGTTGGATATCAGAAAAAAAGTCTTCATTTACAGGGTGCCCAAGCTCCCCACGGGAGCAGTCATGACACCGAGTCTGTCTCTGTTCAAGACGTGTTTAGAGAATGCTCTCACCTATGGTTTAACTTCTAGGACTTAAGAAGATCCTTGTGAGTCCCTTTCAACTCAGGATATTCTATGATTCTATGACCCTGTCATACCTCCAAGTCCTAAATCTTAGTACAGCGCAGCCCAGAGAAACAGCAAAAAAGCTACCCCTAAAACACACAAGATCTTGCTGTTGAAACCCAAGCAAAGGAGAGTTTAGTCAGTGGAGGAAGATTTCTCCTCCTCTTTTTGGCCAGGAAAGCAGAGAGGGGAAGAAGCCCAAGGCGTAACAGTGGAGGACAGGACACAGTATAGAGATGTTTTGTGACCTGGAAAAGCAGGTAAACCTACCCTCATCTGTAGCCCTTACAGGCAGCCACGGAACCAGCCCTGGTCACCCACACAGCTGTACGAGCATCCAAACCTCCTCCTTCTCTCCCCACACTGTGATGATCTGCCATGACCACGAGTGTATTTCTTTCTTTTGTTCCTTTCCCTTCATCATCATCATTCTGTTTTCAACGAAATAAAATCTCCGTTCCACCTCCCACTACATAAAATAACCTCTTTTTTTCCATGCACTAAGCACACTTAGACACAACATAAATTTGGTTGTTTTTTTTAATTTTTACAAATATTTGAAAGCGTCACTGAGCAGACAGTGACACAAGTAAGATATTCCAGCAGTGACAGGCACCCAATGAATGGCATTGTCCTGAATTCAGTCCCAGGTTCTCTTGGGATCAAGGGTGAAATTGAAACAAAATTTACTACAAAAAAAAGCGTGATGCTGATGGCAGAAGAACTCCCTCACTTGGCCAAAAAAGAATTTGATACCCTACAGAAATCTAAATATTAATGAAGATTAGAGGCAAATTACTATATCCACATGGGTTAATACCAGTAAGCCCCTTTGCCCCCTCTCCAAATTTAACTGGTGGGATGAGGAAGGAATTACAGCTGCCTAGAGGCAGAGCCCATTTCTGTAACTGAATCATCACAGGTGGAGCAGGGACATGGGGACCAAATCTGGCTACTGGATTAAAACTTCGTAGTGAGGACAAACAATACTAGTGGAGGGAGTTCAAAGATCCTCACTCTTATCTTCTGCTGGTCAGCAACGTTGGTTCTAGGAATCTTCAGCTTCTTTCATTTCTTCCCTTTGAGTAGGAGACTGTCACTGAAAGGGAGACAGAAGGGAGTCATCAGTCCAGGAAGCACAAGCAAAGCCATACCAGCCCCTCCATATGGATTCTGGTATGGGATGTCACACCCAAATTATCTGGACTTCCAAATCCTTCCTATCAGGTAGATTTTTTTTTCCAGAGCCCCTTAAATCTTCTGGAACAAATATGACAGAATCTGGTCAGAGGTGAGAAAGAAGGATGTTACAATCAAAGATCCCACAGAAAAGAAACCAGCTCTATTTTCTCTTCTCAGTTCTGAGAAATTGAAGCTTTTAGCTGCATCCTGTTAGCTCAGTTGGCACTGCTTTTTTCAGTAAACATTGGACAGATTAGGCAAAGCCACCAAACTCCTGACAGCTCTGAAAGCAGGAAACGGGGTTTTCTCGCACAAACTGGAAAGCTTTTGGAGAATAACAAAAGCATCTTCCCTAGAGATCGTCAGCCCAAACCAACACAAATGCCCATGATGATCTGCCTGCCTCCTTAGAGCCCAGTCTGCCATAACCACAGGATGCCCTGCATATTTGATAGATCAGAGAAGGCTCCACAGTTACTCCTGCCTTTCCCATGCAAGGCTCCTTATGAGGCACACATGGAGCTCCAGTTACTGCACACTCCATGTGTATGTTTGTGTGGTCCCTGCAAGGAAAACTTCAAGTTTCACCTCACAAATGGGAACTGACGTAGAGATTGGCATAAACTTCCTGGGACCAAAAAGGGGCCAAACACTCCAGGCACCAGGAAACAGCAACACCCTTGTTCCAGGACTAATAAAAGGATCAAAATATACAGTGCCTTACCTTCCTCTGCGTCAGCAGATACAGTAAGGGGTGGAGGTTGGGGAAGAAAAAAAAAGAGCAAATTGATTAGATTTAACAACAATCCCCATTTACACAGTAAGCGAGGCTGCTCCCTACTTGGCTGTACCCTCTGGCATCAGACTCCTTTCAGAAAAAAATCCTGAGAGAGCTCCAAAAGGGGAGCAGCTTCCCACGTAGGGTGCAGGCAAACCCAGGCACCCAGCCCCTTTACCTGGTGAAGCCCTCATCCTGCAGGTTCAGTACCAAGTTATCTGCTGTGAGATACACACGGTTTTGTGAGGCAGCAATCTGAAAAAGAAATCCATTACAGACATGGCATCAAGGACTAAAAATGCACATGGAAGAATAGCACTAGGAACCTACCTCCCCCTCCAGATACAGCACTCTTGGTTCCTTAAGATCTCAGTTAAATCAACGCAATTCCCCAAAACAACTCTATAACTTCCTGACTTCCCATCCCAGAGCCATCAGACTTTCTAAAAGAAGTGCTCATTCTGTCTCCCTGTCACAAAGACCTTTGATCCCACATTTACCTGTCCCCTTTCTCAGCCTGCAAGTAACCAGAAGCTTTTGGTGGCTGCAGCTGAGGGTGGGTGATGGAAGCTGATGTGGATCTGGCCTTGTCATATGAAGGGCATGAACTCTGAGCCTCACATCTAATTGCAGATCCTTGCTAAGTCTTAAGCTCTACTTGAGCAGAGAAGGGTTGGGCAGGAACAAAGATCAGGACAGGGCAGATCACATTCGCCTTAAATTCATCATGTGGCCACTGGGCTGGGGGGACAGCACAAGCACTGCAAAAGGACAGAGGGAATTCTGTGCCCCAAAGCTCACCGTTTTTGAGATGTTTTGAGCAGCTCGGATCTTACGTAGCTTGATGTAGCCTGGATTCCTGCTGAGAGCTTCCCCAAGGTACGAGGGAACAAAAGTTAAGGAAAATCCTGCAAACAGAAGCCGCTTACCCTCAAGGAGTTCTTCCTAAGCCATATTAAAGAATATCTTTATTCTTTAATAATGGGCAAAAAGCAATCTCTATCCCAATAACATGCGCCTTTGGATAAGCATATTTTTACCTGCCCAAACACAGAACATGATGGATTATGGTCACACACAGCCAATAAAAGTTAAACTTTACAACATGGAGTGCAGGCCCACAGCCTTCTCTGCTGTGGCCTGTAACCTCAGAAGACCCTCACTCCAGCCAACTGGAAAAGGGGGGGGAATAAAGAACAGTGACCTACTTGAAGCTATCATCCGATCACAGTCTCCTAAGCATGAGCCCAATGTGACAGATTCTCAGGACTGTCAAGCTCACAAGGCACATCCCACAAAATCTCCTGAAGCAGGATATCATCTTGGCAGCTGTCGCTTCCCCCTCGGCCTGAACTATCTTCTGCTTCTGCTCCTGCTTGGCCTTCTCCACCAGGAACTGGGCACGTTGTGCCTCCTGCTGGGCTGCAGGGAGAGGGATACAGGCATTGAAACCACATCATGTCTTCCATCAGAACCTGAGAGTTGAGGCCCGGGGCTCTGCTTCCCAAAGAACCGGTAACATTCTGGGACCACATCCAAGTACAAAATGTATCCGAGAGCACTCTACCTTTTCTTTAGTAGAACCCACAGCACCCAGACCCTCCACACGTAACCCCCACAGTGAGTGACAGAGTTCCAGTCTGAAGAGGAACCTTAGTCTTGGGAACTCAGTCCCTCTGATGGTCTATCCCATCAGCTATGACTTTCTGGCAACACTTGTAAAATAAACCTGTTCAGCTCTGTTACTAAGAAGGCTGAGATTTGTAACCCTGTACCTGTACTGATACAGTGACACAGCAGTGACACACTAGCCCAAATTCCACTTTCTTGTTTAATAATTCAGTGAAAAGGCAAGGGCAAGCCACCCTTTTCAGGCACCAATGGAACTCACCCACTTGCTTAGCCTCCACAGCTGCTGTGTATTCACGACTGAAACTAAGCTCTGTGATAGCCACATCATCCAGGATGAGGCTGAAATCCTTGGCTCTCTCTGTCAGTTCTCGCCTAATGAGCAGAGACACCTGAAACACAAACACAGCAACAAGAGTAGTACCAAGCACGGGGTGTTCCTCACTTCCTGCGCACTCCAAAAGCGACGCACAACTGCTCTTCACAGTGTTGGGAGACATTCCCTAACCCAAGCTCCAAACCATGGACATCAACACCATCTCTGAGTAACCTATCCACAGCCACACATGGCATTTTCAAAACTCCTTTGTAGTTACCAGTTAACTGTTCTATTCAAGTAACACTGTGAAAGTAAAAAACCTTGAAAGTATCTTTTGCTTTCACATCCTACCACATCTAGTTCCACAGTCCTGCAATAAGCATTTCCCTCTCCACCTTGGATTTGCCACTGTTTGCACGCTGTGCTTTCACAATTGTATTCTAACATAGAAAAAAAAAACCACATAAATTTTTTAACCCATATCACATCTCTTAATTACAGCAGCCATTTGTCTAGCGTAGCTACTCCACTTCTTTTGGCCGCTTTGGGTGGGTGTTGCTGTTAGATACTTTGATTTATTCTACATTTAACTTGCCAGCACCTTTTTCAGGCAAGCTGACAAGTCCTGTGCCAAATATTGACTTAAACAGAAACTATTGCTACAGTATCACATGCTTGGCCAGTCGAGCATTTGCTTTTACTTTTACTGCAGCTGTTTCTGAGCAGAACTCTAAGTAGTGACAGAAATCGTTTCTGTGTGAACTGTGAGTGTACAACTACATAAAGCCACTTAATTTTCTTCAGATTATCAAACCCTTCAATACACATCATTTTATAAGAACAAGCACTGAAAGGATACATGACAACAAGGCAAATGCAATTCAGTTTGTTCAAAAATTTCAGATATCAACAAATGACTCTTATCTGAGATCACAGACGCTTAACAGCCTTTTCTTCCAATAAAGCCAAAACCCTCACAGATATTCTTTGCTGTCCCATCCTCTCCATGCATTCTCTTTCTACATGAAGACTAACAAATCCCTCCAGTGCACTCCATGTGGATGAGGACAAAACCCTGAAGCCCCCGACCAGGGGGATACAGATCAACTCTCACAACAAAACCTGGACACTCAGTTCTACTCTGTTTCTTTTGTCATGGATCAGAAACTAGTTAAGAGATGCTTTGTATTTCATCTAACAACTTTTCCTCTTCAGCACCCTCCTGGTCCTGCAGGACCTCCTCTAAAACCTTTTAAAACAAGACCAGCACCTCCTCTCTGCACCAGCTGCCATAGGTGATGAGAACTCTCAGAATCTCTGGCAATCAAATTATTACAACACAAACCTTCAGGCATTTTAAAGTTAAATTCTTCTACTATTTTGCAACAATCCCCCAGATGACACTCGGAGCTTTTTCTAATCAGTGTCTGCAGGGAGGGTGCCAAGACAACTGAGTAAGGCCCTTCTCAGTGATGCCAAATACTAGGACAAGAGGCAATGGGCAGAAACTGGAACAGCAAGTTCCACCTGAAGAAAGAAAAGAACTTCTTCATTGTGAAGGTGACCAAACATTGGAACAGATTGTCCAGAAAAGTTGTGGGCTCCCTCACTGGAAATATTCAAGAACCATCTGGATATAATCCCGTGCCATGTGCTCTGGGACGACCCTACTTGATCAAGGAGGCTAGACCAGATGACCCACTGTGGTTCTTTCCAACCTGACCTGCTCCGTGATTGTAAACAGAAGTATTTGCTACCCTTCTGTAGCATCCATCACTGACAGGTTAGTGCTTTGTTAACTGCTTATTTCCACTGTTTTTCAGATCTCTCAAAACTGTTTAATTTGCTTCAACAGTTGTTCTGAGATCTGTATTTTTACAACCAGTTCCACTGACACCCGTGGACCATGACATAAACCCGCTCTCCCTCCCCGAGCGTTATATTTTGGTGCAGTTTTGCACTCTGCGCACCAATGGACCCAGCTTTCTCCTCAGAAGGTGACAACGCAGTATTCGTACCTCTACTGGAACCAAACTGTACATGGGACACACTCCCCCTGTGGATGCACTACCCACCAACTGAATGGGGGTATCTTTCCTTTACCTGCCACAACGCTCCCCATACCCACAGCTCTGCAGTTTCTTCACCCCCTGGCAGGGCTCACCTGTGCCCTCTGTGTGATGAGCTGCGAGGCATTGAACTTGGCCACGACGCTCTTGAGCACCTCGTTGACAATGGAGGGCAGGACGCGCTCCTCATAGTCCAGCCCCAGGCGCTGGTACATGCTGGGCAACTCGGCTGCGTTGGGCCGCGTCAGCACGCGCAGGGAGATGTTCACCATCTGCAGGTCTGCGGGGACAGCGAGGGGGTCAGGAGGCTGCTGGGAAGCCACAGGGGGACTCCTTGTCAGGAACTGCAGCCACGGGACAAGAAGGAATGGGCACAAACTGGGAGAGAGGGAGTTTAGGTTGGAAATTAGGAAGAAATCATTTACGGTGAGGGGGGTGAGGCACTGGAAGAGGTTGTCCAGGAAAGCTGTGGATGCCCCAGTCCTGGAGGTGTTCAAGACCAGGCTGAATAGGGCTTTGAGCAACCTAGTCTAGTAAAAGGTGTCACTGCCTGTGGCAGGGAGTTAGGACTAAACGACCTTTAAGCTCCATTTCAACCCCTTAACAGTCCATAACTGTATGAGAAGCGCCAGCACTACAGCCGAATTCCTGTCCCACGCCTCCCACCTCGTGGCCCCTCTCTCTCACCTTTGGAACCAGTGGGGGAGGAGATTTTCCGCGGCCGCGCTCGGATGTCGTAGATGATGGGATACTGGAACCAGGGGATCCTGCGGGGGGGCGGAGGCGCGTTAGGGGCGCGGGCCCACGCCGGGCTGAGGGGGCTGGGCGGGGGCCAGGGGGGCGAAGCCTTACCTGAAGTGCAGCCCCTCGGCCAGGATGGTGTCCTGCTGCACGCCGCCGATGCGGTTGAAGAAGATGGCGCGCTGGCCGCCCTCCACTGCGGGGAGAGAGCGGGATCTCGGTCAGCGCGGGCGGCGGGCGCAAAGGCTCCGAGGGGCTGGGGGGGACTCCACTCACCAATGAAGACGGACTCTCGCACGCCATAGGCCAAGGCACCGGCGCCCAGCAGCAGCTTGAGCGCGGTGCCGACGCCGCGGGGCCCGGTCGGCAGCCGCCCCGCCAGGTCCTTCAGGTTCTGCGCCATGGCCGCCCCGCCGCCGCCCCCGCCGGGAAGGACACCGGAAGGAGCGACCGCTGTGGCGCTCCGGCGGGAAACCGCGGCGCCGGGAGCGCCCCCGCTGCCCCTTCCCGTCCCCAGCACCCGCCTTCCGGCGCGGCGGCCGCGGCGCTCCGGAAGCGGGTCCGGCCGGAGCCAGATAGAGGGCGCGCCCCGGCGCCATCTTGGGTGGCCGCGGCGGGTAGGGCGGAGCCGGGGCGGGGCGGCGGGGCCGCGTGACAAAATGGCGGCGCCCAGGCGGCCACGTGGGGACGCGCAGCAGGCGGAGGAGGAGGATGAAGCACGCTCGCTGGGGGCTAAGCGGCCCCGTGGGCAGCGGCGGCTCCTGGTCGTGCTGGAGGGGGCGAGTTTAGAGACCGTGAAGGTGCGCGTGGCAGTGGGGGAGGCCGGGGCGGGTCCGGCCGTGCCGCGGATGCCCTGGCTCCCCGTTCACCTGTCCGTGCTTTGGCCGTAGGTGGGGAAGACGTTCGAGCTGCTCAACTGTGATAAGCACAAGGCGCTGCTGCTACGGAATGGCCGGGACCCCGGGGAGGTGCGGCCTGACATCACCCACCAGGTACCCGCTGGGTTCGGCGGCGCCTGTGGCGGCCTGGGCCGCTCGGGGCAGCCCTGCAGGCGGCTGGGGGCGATCCAGCCTCGGCTCTGGGGATCCGCTTGTGCCACTGGAGCTCGGAGGCGAGTTTGGCCTCCCCCGCTATGCCCTTGGCTTTTAGGTTTAATCGTTAATTGGTTCTGGGCTTGATTTATCAGCATTATAGTAGAACCGCTGTAGTCAGATGACCTTTCAGCCTTAACATCGGTTCCTTCTGCATGTGTGGGGGCTAACCCTCAATTTTCCCCAGAATTTTCTCTTGCCTGCCTTTCTATTTCCACTACTGTGCTTTTCAATTTCAGAGTCTCCTGATGCTCATGGACAGCCCCCTGAATCGGGCTGGTCTCCTGCAAGTTTACATCCATACCAAGAAGAATGTCCTAATTGAAGTCAATCCCCAAACCAGAATCCCAAGAACTTTTGATCGGTTCTGTGGTCTTATGGGTAAGTGATTCAAACTTTAGACCTGCTACGGAATAATGCAGAAAAGTGGTCAGGAGTGTAGGAACTTGGGGAAAAGTCAAAAACTCACACCAACCTTAAAATATGAAACTGAGAAAAGAGCAGAGAAGTGAAAGCATCTTTCTATGATGTTCCAGGATGCATACGTACTCCAGCTGTGTGTTCCTTAGCACAGTCGGGAGTGGCTGCAGGAGGTTCTGCTGTCAGCAAAGTAACTTGTTTCAGACTGTGATGGGAAGTCCAAAGGTGGACTTTTTGTGTACCTCAGCTCAGGCAAAGCATGGAATTCCTTCAGCAAATTAACACACAGTTTAAGTGATTTTTTTTTTCTTGTTTTCTTTTTGCTAGTTCAGCTGCTGCATAAGCTCAGTGTTAGAGCAGCTGATGGGCCTCAGAAACTGCTGAAGGTAAATATTCTGGAACTGTTCACAGCTAATGGTGCAATGTTTTAATAGCAATGTAGGAGGGATGTTTTTGGGGGAGGAGGTGTTTTTTTTGGTTGGGGGTCCTGGTTGTGGGTGTGGTCACTATCCTGTCACATCATTGCTGGGGGTCCTGGTTTCAGTGGGGGCTGTCCCACATCCTGTGTGGCTAGCATGTACTGTAGGAGCTGCAGGAAAGAAACCCCAAACACAACTGTCCTTGGAGCTGAGGAATCAGTTTCCTTCCTTGAGCCTGACTGCCATGCCTGGGCATTGATACTTTTTGGGTACAGCTTTTATAATGGCAGAAGGAGATGGAAATGAAAACATGATTAACTTGGCTTCTGCAGTCACAGAGGGAAGGACTGGATAAACCACAGGGACAAAGGGTGTATCATGATATGGGATTCCTCGAATGAAGAACTACCCTTGTTGCTGGAAATGCCAGGAAAGCAGCAGCCTGAGGAAGGTGATGGTGATGTCATCTTGGCAGAGAATGCTTGGCCCCAGCCAGTGCATCTCCCTGAGGACACAGGTCAGCAGGCAGGGAGAGACAAGGAGCAGCCTTTCCAGCCTTTTCCACACAGGGCTCTCGTGAACCTGGCTCCAGTAACATGCCAGAACAAGGAGCTGCTGGGCTGGAGCAGGACCTCACTCTGCTGCTCCTCAGACAGAACCAAGATTCCCAAATGTGAAAAAGAACTAATCATCGAGAACTGGTCAAGACTGAAATGTGTTTTGTAACTTTCTTCTGGAAAATCCAGATTCCCCAAAGAAGGAAAGGGGAGTGGTTTTAAATCCCAGCTGCAGCCTGCTTGCCAGCCAAGACGAAACAAAGATGCCTAAAGGGGACTATAGGCCTATCCCACCCTCCTTCTGTGCCTGCTTCAAGAGCATCTTCTGGATGCACACCGAGACTGGCAACATCTGGACACACCTGCTGGGGTTTGTTCTGCCCCTCTGCCTGAGGATCCTGACCATGCTGTGGCCTAACCTGTACTTCATGGCTCCTTTACATGAGAAGGTGGTGTTTGGGAGGCTCTTCCTGGGAGCAGTGCTGTGCCTTAGCTTCTTCTGGCTACTCCACACAACCTGCTGTCACTCAGAGAAGGTCTTGTGGACTTTTTTGATTCTGGATTATTCAGGAATTGCATTGCTGGTCATGGGGAGCTCTACCACTCGTTTTACTGCTCCCCACAGCCAAGACTCATCTGCCTCTCCATTCCCTGTATTGTGGGCGTATCTGCCATCACTGAGCCTCAAGCAAAGGCCAACCCATCTGGGATTGTTTTTGCTCAAAGACCTGGGGGTACTTGGAGGGTAATGCAGGGGGCTGGGGAAACAGGATATGTACCTCAAGGGGGGTTGATTTTGGGCGAGGACAGTTTGTAACGTTGAATTGTGTGTGTAATGTTGGTTGTGAGATGACACTACCACTGTATTTTGTAAATACCATGGACAATGAGGATGGACTGCTCCAGATGTACCAGTCATGAGCTCCTGATGCAGCCTGCAACCAGCTGATGAATTGGTTTTTGTTTGTTTGCTTTTTAAGCAAACAATGGACCTAGCTATGTGTCAGGGCCTGTTACCTCTACACTCCTATTAACTTTCTGCTTTCTGCAGGTGATTAAAAACCCAGTCAGCGACCATCTGCCCGTGGGCTGTATGAAGATTGGAACCTCCTTTGCAGCGTCACAGGTGTCGGATCTGCGGGAGCTGGTTCCTGCAGCGGAGCCGGTTGTCATTGTGGTGGGAGCCTTTGCCCACGGGTCGGTAAGTGTGTGCATCCCTTCTCTGGAGTTGTAAAAAGCTTTCACTCTTGTTCTGAGTATGGAGGTTTTAGCTGCCCTTTTTTTGGCTTGGTTCTCCCTCCTGCCCAGCCTCCTGTTTTTCCCCCGTAGGCTTGTCAAAAAAAGGCCCAAAACTGCAACACTTGGGACTGTTCTCCCTCCCAAGGGAGGGCATTAGTGAAGGCTAGCAGTTTCTCTGCTGCAAAAATACTGTGCCTCTGCAGTTGTTAGGGTTGGAAAGGATCTCTGGAGATCATCCAGTCCAACCCCTTGCCAAAGCAGGGTCACCTGGAGCAGGTGACACAGGAACATGTCCAGGTGGATATTGAATGTCTCCAGAAAGGGAGACTCCACAACCTCCCTCAACACCCTGTTCCAGTGCTCTGCCATCCTTATCATAGAGAAGTTCTTCCTGTTGAGGTGGAATTTCTTGTGTTTTAGTTTATGGCCATTGCTCCTTGCCTTGCTGTCAGACATCAGTGAAAAGAGTCTGGCACCATCATCTGGGCACCCTCCCCTCAGATATTTATGTGCATTAATGAGATCCCTTCTCAGCCTTCTCTTCCCTAGACAAAACAGGCCCTGCAGTCTCTCCTCATAAGAGGGATGGTTTAGCGTCCTAGTCATCTCTCTAGCCTCTGCTGGACCCTGTCCAGTGGCTCCTTGTCTTTCTTATACTAATGGAAATGGGGCTCACTGAAAACTTTTTGCAACTCGGTTATTTTTTTTCTCTATTTTTTCCCCCTCTCTTCCCCCAGGTCAATGTTGACTATACAGAAAAGATGGTCTCCATCAGCAACTATCCCCTCTCAGCTGCCCTGACATGTGCTAAAATTACTACTGCCTTTGAGGAAGTGTGGGGAGTAGTATGAGCTTCTGCTGCTACTGCTGTCATGATGGACTTTTATACAGTGACTTCACATTCTGGAAAGGCTCTTTAACTTGGGTGTGGACCTGATGCAACTTTGGGTTCCTGAAAAAGATTTCAACTTTGTCCTTGTAGCTTCTGAAGCAATGAGACTTTAAACGGACTGCCCCACTGACCCTTTTTCCTCCCATTAAAGGTACCTTTTTTGATTAAAAAGTGCTTGTGAATTTTACTTTCTCGTTTTTCATACGTGGGCAGGCTGGATCCCCATATAGCAGGGACTTGGCCCAAATTTGTCACAGAACTGGAATTCTTAGCTGTGCCCTGCTCACCCTGGTGTCACTCGGTCCTGTAGAATCGCCTTGCTTGGTGGCATGTGACAGTTCACACTCCCACACTCAGGCACCCAAGAGGAAAGGAGCTGAAGCCGATGTTAAAAAGACCAGGAGCAATTTTTATCTTAGATGACAAACGTAGAAAAGTCAGAAGGTGGCTCCAATCCAACGCAGCACCTGCCGTGAGTGTGGTACAATCATCTGGTATCAGCGGAGAGACGAGTGCCGGCCGCGGGGCGGCAGAGATAAGGCAACAGACAGAAGGTGGAGAGTCTCAAGGAGGCTCGCTCGGATCCCCTCCTTTTGGGTCTCTGACCCTGTGCTTTCTCCTTCCTCCTCCTCACGTTGAAAAAAAGTCCTACTTCAACACAGCAAACTTGGCAGGTGATGCTTTGCTTCCGGAGTGTTAAATCAACTCCTACGAATGCACAGGTGGTACAATCTGAAAAACAGAGGAGCCCTAGATTTGCTTCGGTTGATTTGATGTTTGCCTTCTGCCACGGGCTGCAACATTGCTGCCCCACTTCACCTCCTGGTCTCTGCCTTGTACAGCCTTACCTTTTGGCTGTTACTCTGCTCTTTTTAGCTTTTCTTTTCGTGGCACAATTAATCTGCGAATGTAAGGCAACACCAGCAGTAAGGTGAAGAACAACACGTGGCCGAAGAAATAAATAGACCTGTACACCTGTAAAGAGAAAGGCAGGGTTGGGGATCAGCAACCAGCTTTAAGCCAAAAACACAGGAGAGGGGAGGGAGGGAAACAGGGTTGACCATGTGGTGTCGTCTGTTTGTGGCTACTAAATACCTTCATCCATTTGTCCCAGGTGAAAAGGCAAAATGGCACCAGGGAGTAACCCATAAACATCCAGTGAATAGTCTGCTGCAGCACATAGGAGATGGGCCGCAAGACAGTGATGGAGGCCAGAGTGCTTAGGAGAGGACTGTCCCGAACAAGGTTCATGACCTAATTTAAAGAAAAAAACCAGAATTCTCAACAGTTGGATGTCCTGTGGCTGTGTATGCAGGCTCTGGGGCCAGAGTTCTCTATCCAGCTGTGTAAAATGTTTTAGTAAGGAGCTGGTCTAAAAAAAGTAGCTGAATACCCTGTCCTGGCCAAAGTTTTAATTAAAATACATTTTAATAAGAAATATTGTTCTCTCAGTACTGGGAGATTACCAGAGGCATTCAGCTCACGTGCTTGTCCGCCAGTCTTTCCAGCTGCAAGCACTTCAGCTGCCCTCTGCGCATATGCCAAGTTTTCCACTTTTCTCCCTGTCAGCTTCTGCAATGTATTTATGGTTTGGCCACGCAGAAGGCAGCAACCTCCTGCACTCTTAAGAACAAAACTCTGCCATGCTTGAAAACCAATTCCAAAGCAAGCAGCTATTTTTCATATTTAATCCAAGTAAAGCCTTCAGCGTGGCAGTTTCCAGACTCAGGGGGAGAGGCTAACACAGGCCCCCCCTTTCTGTCAAGTCAGAGAAAGCGCACCTGTCTTTCAACGATGACTATAAGCAACTCCATCTGAAAGCACACCAGGTAGCCAGAGTGCAGCCCGTGCCAAATGGCCAGGAAGAACAGGGCCAGTGCCTGTGACAGCAGTTTGTTGCCCAGGAACTTCAGGCGCTTGAAGATGTAGCTAGGGAAGAAAAGAAACAAAGTGCTTCCGGGTTATTGTCTGCCCTGCCCTGACTGTGTCAGAGATGCAGGGCCCAGGGGACCCAATGCCTTTGCACGCCCCATGGTGACAGGAACAGCAAGACCAGGGCAAAATGTACATCAGAACAGTCTTAAAGAAATCCCAGCTATAAGGGGGAGAATGGGGTCATTACGTACAATTAAGCTGTGTGTCCCAGCAAGTGCTGAAACAAAACCCATCTGAGTTTGGCATGGGGAGCACCAAGGGCCATGAGGCAGAAAGCAGCTGTCAGGGCAGCTCTGTGGCTGGCTGAGCAGGCAGGCAGCCCCAAGGGCTCACTATAGTCCCATTCTGGTCTCTGCTGCCATCAACTGCTTGCCTTTATTAATGAACTTCCAGGTGAATTAAAAGATCTCTCTAACCCAGTAACCCAATAACCTGTTTCTAATGGCACAGCAGCAAAACATGGAAGAAGGTGCACCCGCTGAAAACTGGCAGATTCTTCCTCTAATGCTCCCGCTCAGCCTAGGGTCATGGTTCTGCTGACAGAACAGAACTGACACATTATAGAAGGGGAACAGTGTCCTGCTCACCGGGCCACCCAAGCATTGGTGTTGATGTTGAAAGAAGCAATGGTGCCTGTGAACAAAGGTGTTGTCTCATACAGCCAGACCTTCATGTTGGCACAGGCATTCCACAAAGGCTTTCCATTCTGGTCTTTCCCATTGTACCCCAGACCAGCAAGGATGCAGACACCTTCCTATCAAAAAATGCACAAGAAAGGTAAGACGAAAATACTGCCCTTTTTTTGCTGGAGAAGCAGAGCTGAGGAGATGCTGACTCTCACTGTGTTGAGAGCATCACTAGAGATGGAACAAATGGATTAAAAGCTGCCTTTTAGTTAGCTAGCCTTTGCTAACTTAGAGCAAGCTGAACTGACCTGCACTGATCTCCACATATTTGGATTTCTTCCATTTCGTGCTAAGTCCAAGAGGCTTGGACCTCTATTCATTTGTCTTTTGCTTCTGGAATGACATTTAGACTCACCGTAACAAGCCAGCAAGTTACGTATTTGTAGAGTATAATTTTGCCCCAGATCAATATGTAACCACAGCGGAACCAGAAAGGCTTCTCCTGCAGAGGTAAGAGTGAAACAGAATAAAAATAAAACCTGGAGCTGAGTGACCATAATGACACAAGGTAAATGGAATCTCACCACTGTATTTTGTTTTAATCTGATATATGTGTTCAGACTGCTATATGGACTGGGCTGCCAGGCTTATGCAAACTTATACATCATTCTCCTTCCTCTGGTAAAATTTGGCTGTACTGAAATAGGTAGAGTTTGAGAAGACTACAGGATTAGCATAATCACTGTGGAATTTACATAGAAATGCTGATAATCTGCAGGTAGGAATTATTTCTTAGGAGTTTTCCAAGAACCTCAAAGATTCTGGTGAGCCCTACAAGTTACTCTAGTGAAGTTCTTTGCACATAATGGTTAAATGGAAGGTCATTAAAAGGTCATGAAATACGTATGTTAGGTTTCCAAAACCAACAGTAGCATCTAAGATCACTTATCTATTTGTAAAAGTTTTCATTTGTTTCAGTTCTGCTTAACACATTCCTTGTTCTGCATCAAATGGAATCCACAGGACAGGCAGTAAAGCCAAATCAGCTGTGGAAAAGCTTATCACTAGTTGCTGACTTATTTTTAAATCAAGGTAAAAATTTAAAAAGAAATAAAAAAATAATTCCACTCTTGCAGATGCAGTGCCCACCAGAGAAGTGGAATTCTTCCACACCCCACAAGGCCAAGTGAATACATACCATATAGTCATCTGAGGTGAGGTATTCATCAGAGACGTGCAGGCTTGACAAGGTGTAGGTTACTAGAAACACGAGACCCAGGCTCAGGCGCTTGAGAGCAGGCATGAAACTGAGAAAGAAAAATACAAAGGTCAAAGAAATGCCTTGGAAAGAGACCATCAAATTCATGGTTTTAAAAACAGAGGTGGAGAGGAAGAGGTAGGGGAGACAGCGAAAGGGAGTCACCACATTCCACTGCAGCAGCTGCCTCCATTTGGAAGCTGGGATGCAAACATCACTAGTGTGGAACCAAGTCTGTACTAAAGTTGTCAAATGGTTGTTGATGTTCATGCCCTGGAACAATGCTGGGACATTAAGCAGAGTTATGAGCGACTTTTGAAAGATTGCCTTGTCTCATCAATCACTTGTGGTCACAGTACTTCTGTGTCCAGGTCAGAAGGCAGTCTGCTGCAGGGAATGTGGAGGATTCAGCATTCTAGGATCATAGGAAGGGGAGAAGCTAAGCAGCTTTGTGTTACCTATTGGGTCTCTGGCCTGGAACATCAGTCATCTCACCCTTTGCCAGTTTCTGATAGTCTGTCATGGAGAACTGAGGCCCAACCATGAAGGCACCATAGAAATAGGAGAATCCTGAGACCTCCAGCAAGGTAGGAACTCCCCGGACAGCAAATCGCCGCTGCTCAGGGGTCAGGAACTCCTGCACCAAAGGGAATGGCATTAACATCAATCATCCCAGGGGTTTCATACTAGCTCTGGATGTTATATCCTCAGCCTGCCTCCTTACTGCTCTCAGTTCTTGCTCTCCATGGATGTGGAAATTTACACTTTGTACTTACATCCATTCCTCTCCCCAGCGCTCTCTATCCCCACCTCCTCAAAACAGCAACAAGATCCAGTGGTTCAGACCAGTTGCACAGAAAATCTATTCCCAAATAAGTTCCAAATATGGAATGGATCTACTGACATACATCTCTGGCAGCACAGTAGGCATGGTAGAAGTACTCTATGTGACCTATTCCAGTCCGTGACTGCAACTTCATGTACTCTCCCAAGACCTTATCGTGCTACAATTCCTACTTCTTGATGCAAAAATTGTCTTTAAGTACTTGAAGCTTCAGTTTAGGAAGTTTCAGCTTGACTTTATTTTCTTGCAGTCAGCAGTGATTCCATGGATGCTACAGACTTGGTCAGGCTTCAAACAGGAAAGGGGGAATGCAGGTACTTGAAGCAGGATTTAGAAACTGTAGCAAGTGTAGTGCCCTCTCCCACATGCTGTGCTGTGCAACTTCTCTGTTTCATCCGCTCTAAAAACAGGATCCTAACCAATGCTGAAGGGCAACCATTGACAAGGATATGGTAAGACTAATCAAAGGAAAGGAAGATGGGAACTGAGATTCAATACTGATGGTCTGCAAGTTAAAGATACACTACCCACAAGACACAAAACATCAGAGATTGGGAATCTAGAGCAGTAGATTTGGGGGAAGGAGATGGTGGGGAATTTGGAAGGGGACAGAGTAATATTCTGACATAATTGAAACAACTTCTGTCCATCTGTAATCACTACTGCATCTGTTCCAAATTATTTTGTTCCACTCTAGAATTCAGTGCCCTCAGACACTCACAGAGGCTCCCCTCTCAGCTGTGGCTTTTACCTAACAATGCAGCTTGCTAACTCACATCCTTTGAACTTGATTTTCTCATCTCTAGCTCACTGGGACAGCATGGAATGATGGAGAATTAGTGTCTAACTCACCGGATCTTTTCCTCCATCATAGTAATCGATGGCCAGACCTAGAGGTGAGAAACATTGACTTGAAGCCCTGGGATAGGAACAGCTTGCAGAGTGCAAGAGAGAGAAGAGAGGTGTCACTCACCGATCAATTTAAGTGTCAAGACACAATGTGGCATTGTCCACTTGATGTCATAATGCTCTGTGGCAGTGAAGTAATATCCAGCCATAAGGTATGTCTGAAAGAAACCATTGTTTGGGTTATCCAAACTCATTCCTCCAGCTGGTTTTGATCTGCCTCCACTTTTCCACCCACAGTTGCTACTGAAGTGCAAAACTGAACAGAGGCCTCCCTTCCACAAACCCAGGGAGTAGGAAAGAGGGTTTACCATCTGAAAGAGGAATGTGGTGACGACGGCAGTGATTGTGCGACCCATTAGTCTCAGTATGAGGAACTGGATTAGGACACATATCAAAGAATGAAAAAACTGCATCCCTGTGGACAGGAAAAAGAAAGAGAGAGATAAGAAATAGAAATTACATTTATAGGTCCTTCCAAATCGCAGCATGCCCTGGGCCAGGCAGCTCTCTCTTCCCAAGCTCATCTTACCAAAATTGAAGTAAGCAATTGAGAGTCCTGTGAACACATTGTAGAGATGAATGAGGTAGGTCTCCTTCTGGAAGAGGAAATAGCGCTGGAACAAGGCAAAAGGATATCCTGAGTAGAGAGAGGAAAAAAAAGGAAGAGTTGTAAATAAGTTTAGATACTGCATTTGCATCTCAGGAGACAGACTCCAGATGAATTACTCTGTACAGAATAAAATACTTTAACAGGAACATAATTATATCAAAACTGACATTGAAGTGCAAAAAATTACAGGATTACAGTCTCTGGCCTCATTCAATATATGAGATGGATAATGCTGAAATACATGAATCAGACTTTAGCCTCTGATTCATTTCCAAATTCTGTGACAAACACAATGAACATGGCAAGAAGCTAGACTAAAAAAAAAAAAAGCAAGGGAGGGGAGGGAGAAACTTTATGGTTAATACCATTACTATGTCTGAAAAAACTCAGTCCCATTACCACCTCAATGAGTTCTTCTAGCTTTAATTTCAGAGCTCCTCAGATAACCTCCAGTAGGATACTCTCCTTTTTCTAACTCTGTAACTTCAGATTTGCATCTGATTTGTGAACTACTGGGTACACAAAGCTGTAACTAAGATCCACTGGTACTACGCATGTAGTATTTTTGGAAAAAAAAATCAGTCAGAAGCATTTCATATGGAAGGGGTTTTTTCCTTGCATTTTCTGCGAGGTAACTCCTAGTCTAAGTTAGGAATGCCTCCAGATTATTCATCTGTGGCTCAAGTGAGAAGCAAACATTTGTGAAACACTCTGGTAGTACAATGAGAAGCGTCACACAGAACACCATGATTCAATTAAATTCTGTTGTCTAGGTGAGGTTCACACAGCATACAATAAACATTGCCACATATTAAACAGTAAATATAATATGTCTAATGCAGAATGGCACAGGAAGCGTTGCCTACCTCACATCCATACATGTAATTAGTGTTTCTAAAGGCATGTGCACAAAGTGCTGAACTGGGATACCAGAAGCCACTTTAATTCTGGCATTTTGTAACTTTACTGCTTTACTTTGCAAGCCTGTCTCTTATCCTGGTCCAAAAAAAAAAAAGAAATTCATCACATACCACAATACTGGCCCACACTACTTATCATCCTAGCTGAAATCAGGAGCAGTGGATAGGGCTCTGCTACCTGCACTAATGGAGTAGTAGTAGCAGGAGGTGGTCATGTTTTATATGGAGCAGTAATAAAATATGATGAAATGCACATTCTGCCGAGAAGTGTATGATGGATGGAAGGCTTCCAATAAGCAAGGCCAAGTCTAGTCACTACTGTGAGAGGAAATGAGAAACTCTGTCACGTTATGTAAAATACATGTCTGGCAGTCTGTCAGTGCTAACAGGCTGGAGCCATTTTAAAGCCCTCTCTGTCCCCACAAATCCCTTGGGAGGGTGCCCTGGAGCTGGGGACTTTTGGGCTCCTTTCTAGATCCCAGATGGCAGCATGTTCTACTGTGTTCAGATGTGTACTTGCTGCCTCCTGAAACCGAGCTGCTGCTCCCCATTTCCTCAGCCTCCTGCCACCCCTCTTTCGGTTTTCCTTGCCTCCTTGTTGCTGTTCCTTCGTCCTTTTGTGTCCCATGCCACAGGCTGCTTTCTGGCCAGCCCCCACATACCACGGCACTCCACTCCCAGAGCCTGGCAACCTCCCTCCTGCACATCCAGCCTGCTCTCCCCTTCCAAAACAGCCACTCCAAACACCCCTACAAAATGCCTCACCCAAGCCATCCCTCTCCCTTCCCACTCTTCCATGCTTTTCACACAGCTCACTTCTGTCCCATTCCCCCCATTGCTGCCCTGAACACCAGCTGAGGGGGAAAGACGGAGTTGGCAAAGAGAGTTCATCACATGGGCTCTCTGGGGATACAGGAGTAACTCAAAGAATTAGAGCAATTCACATGACTGGAAAAAAAAAAAAAAGTACTATTTTCTACTGGTCTTTTACTCAGAAACATACAAATGGGGATTCTTTGTTCACGAGCCAATTTTCCTGCTGAAGTTTAATAAACATAGGAAGAACTGGCTTTGAGAAATGGAAAGTGGCAAAAAAATATGAAGTTTTACTATCAGATTAGATCAAAAGTTTAAAAGCTGAGGTTTATTGTGGAAAAATGTTTCCCCCTTCTGAAGAAACGGGAGAAAAATCAGATCAGAAATACAGGCAAAGCACAATTTATTGCTGTTCATCAACATGCATGGTTTTAAATCAACATTTTAAAGGGTCTCCCACTCTCTCAAAATTCACTAATATTTTGCAAAACAGTCAATTTCTAGAAATGTTTTTTTCCCTCTAGCCATTTCTATAGACATCATTAAAGTATGACTGAATACTATAATGTAACTAGTGTTCCTACTCTTTCAGGGACCTGTCTCACTTGTCAGCTGTGCTCCTTCTTAGCTCTACACAGGAGATCATGTCATGGTTTGGGTAATGCTGCCCTGAAAGAAAAAGAATTATGAACCCTTGGAAATAGAGAGTTACTAATACACACTGCATCTATGTTTTTAGAAACCACAAATTTAAAGCCCGGTCTTGCACCACGTGGCTGCTGTTCCAGTTCAAAAGTCACAACATCAGCCTAAATTCTTCTGATATCCAGAGTAACTCGTTAGTACTCTGGACTGCAATTTACCTACAGTTTTGCTGCACAAGATAATTTTCTCAGTTTTACGACTGGGCCGGTTGCACACTGCAGATACAAACTTTAACCCCCAAATGGCAGTGGATACCAAGTAGCAATGGTCATTCTGATGTGGCCTGTGCCCTTTTGAGCAGTCATACACTATCTATTAAATAACAATGTCTACCGATAACACCACTGGTCTTCCCGCCCCACTACCATGTCCCTGAAGCAGCCTGAATTAGCACAGCAGCTTTTGGAATTATGGTTGCCTTCTGGCAAGCTGGATGTCACCTTTGGCTATGCCAGCAGCAGGACGCTGTGCTGCTTTGCTTCTGCCATTCAGAGCAACAGGACAAGAGTCCCTGCTCCTTGCTGCCAAGAGGCTCTGCCCAGCAGCGCCCACTCTGCCAAACTCCTCTTTCACAGCTCCCTAAGCAGAGTGGACCGAGGTGGGAAAGTGGCTGTAATACTCCTGGAGGAAACATCAGGGAAGCCCTGATCCAAAGTAATTCTTCCCCACGCACCACGGACCTGAAAAACAGTCTGCACGGAGAGTTGGGTTTTGCCTCTAGACAGACTTTCTATAGAACGGAATTAGCAGTTGAGGTTATTTTTTTATTTTTTTACTTCACAGGAACAAGAGTATGATCTCTGGTTAGGGGAACCATGGTGATGGAAGGAAAGGACAAGCTCAGCTTCTTGGTCACAGCCATTTGGGAGAGTAATGCGCCACTGCACAAAGCCCAGGTTGTCCACAGATCCAAGAATCTAATTGAGAAAAAGCAGTTAAATCATCAAGGTGGATTAGGCAGGAGAAAAGTTCTACTAATCCCAAGCAAAAATAGTGCTGTCAAGCTTGCCATCTTCTGGACTGGGTGATTTAAGATGCCTCTCTTTTTCCAGAGATACAGCTGGAAATAAGAACACCAGAAACATTCTTTTCATCTCTGCTGCCTTTATTTTCCCTTTTATATGCATTATCTCTGTTTCATCTTCAAGCCAGTGCCTCTATTTTTCCTCTTCTCCTTTTTGCTGAACAGTTAACTCCTCTTTTGTTAACATCCAGCAGGGCAATTTTCTCCATTTTTTATAAGAGCGCTAAAACTAAAAGGAAGGGGACAACAGGAAAAAAAATTTGTTAAAATATCAGCCTTACCTAATATTTTGACTTCAAAGATATCCCTTTCTGTTTCTAACACTGCAAAAGTGACACACCTTGTTTAACACTGGGTGCATAAACATGAGTATTTTAATTGAGCTCAGGAGTTTACTTTGAAAGTCCACTTATGGTGCTTTAGTTTGCATAACAGAACTGTCTCAAAGCAGGTGAACAGGGCTCTCTTCACATGAAACTGAGCTGAAAACACACTCCAATCAATGGGTGCTCAGTGCGCATGACCTGACTGAAGCAAATCCAAAGTAAATGCTCAAAACCCACAGACAAGTCTGCTCCACAGGTCTGGTCCTACTGCACCATTTTTCTTGCTAATGTAGACACAGGCAGTGTGTAGCATTACACAACTCCCTCTAGATTTTTATTATTTAAGGAATAAGATATATTTGAAGTTAGGAGTTTAAACAAGGCAGCACATGAGTGCTCTGTGACAGGGCTGGTTTTATCACAGGACAGTGCTGCCTCTTAAAACTCTTCCCACCTATTACCCATCAGAATCAGTTGTTCACAGGCCCTGCAGTAAGGTTCTTTCTTGGCTGACCAGCTGGGAACTTAATTTGGGATAAGCCAGCAGCTTTGGGTGACCAGAGGAAGAATTTCCCTGAGCCTAATAATCTTCAGGATGCAAATGGCATGAAGCAGAGCACGTAAAAAATTGCTGAGAGGTAGAAGAGGAGGAGATAAGACAACTTGCAAATGAAGCAATAGGTTTCTTGCACCTATTGAGTAAGAATGTGTTACTTTCTGCAGGCCCCTGTTATGTCTGTGGATGAGGGAACACTTTCCCAATGCTTTTCCTGGCAGGTCTGGGCAAACCAGCAGGGTCATTTCTGGCTCAGGGCTGTAGACAGCATGTTGGCCCCCCTCCATAATATGCAGGTAGCTCGCAAGGCACTGTGTAATATTATGGTCAGATAAACAGCTTTAATTCCCTGGGATCATACAGCCATGCAAGAAACAAGAGCAACACGAAGTATTAAATACACAGTGCCATAAGGCCTCCTGTATCCTGGCTTATGCTTTGAGCAGTGACAGCAGGAAAGAAATCTGTCCCCTCTCATGTGAGGACAGGAGCAGCAGCACAGAAACCCTGTTATCTCCTTCACACCAACAGAGCAGCAGCTCCAGTGGGAACACTTGGGCCCTGGACCTACCGAAGAATGCAAGCTAGAGTTCATCTCTCAAAGACATTCTCATATGACTGACAGACATTAGTGTACTGACGTACCACAATTTGTATAGTGACAGAGCCCAGAACTGTGCTTCAGGTATTTCTGCTGTTGATATTGCTGCCAAGTTGCAGATTAATTTCTTCAAAGGTTGTCTATGCAAATTTTTATGTAGGGGAAGTCTGCAGTAAGTTTTTCATCTTGTACAATCCAGGTAAAGGACTCTATTCTAGTTGTATTCTCTGCTTCAAAATTGCAGCATGTATAAACCTGTCTCTGATTTAAATACAAAACTGTGATTAAAATTCCCATAATTTCTCAGCAATGTGCTGTTACTTGTTCACTGTAACAACGTGGTGCTCTTTAGGACTACTCCAGTTTTAGTTCTTGGATGTTCTTTCTTCCTCCTTTCTCATTCTCTTGTTCTCTCCTGTATTTAATTTTTTTTTCACTCATGTCAGAATGCCAACAGTTTAAAATGACCTCTTTTGGTTATTTCAGATCATTACTAAGTGAACACTTATTCTAAATCAAGAGAGTAAATTCAGACTATTTTTTCAACAAAAATTCGGCTTTTCCAGAAATTAAAGTAAGAAGTTGAAAAGGTCTTTGTGATTCTTCCTCTTTTCCAGAAGACTATTTTTACCATTTGTGGTGATCTTCTGAAAGTGAAACCCTAGAAACTGTTGTCACAGTAAAACTGCATAGGGTGGATGGGAAACTGCATCACAGAGGAAGAAATAAACAACAACTTTTTAGTCCACCTTTGGAACCATACTTCATCCTCATGGCCTTGTTCTGAAATAATTCAGCAGTATTAGCTGCAGCCAACAAAACCAGTTTTCTTCCTGAGTGTACATAAACACCTGCAATGGAGGAAGTGAAGGAAAAGCCATACTTTGTCTGTCCTACTGCCACTTCCAGCTTTTAGAAATGCCTTTCATTTATATCCCATGCCATCCTATGAAGTGGTCATCAGCACTAGTTGCATTACCAATGAGCTTAAAAGGATTGTAAACTAAGCTGCAATTAAATGACCATTTCTTTGTGCTGGGCTAAGGAACTCCTCTCACTCTCCTCTCATGTTGCTCTGGAGTAGTGTTTGGCCCTTCCTTTTAATGTAACGGTGTAACGTTTTACCACCCATCCATTAAGCAGGAGAGTTGGAGTCAGTCCCCTCTGCCTGAGTGGTTCAAACTACAGAACCTGCAAGGGTGCCAAACTGCAGGCAAGGCTGTTTTCCATGCCCTGAAGCCTTCTGTCTGAAGTTATGCCTTCCATTGCATGTAATTAAGACACTGAGCTAGGAAGGAAGGACAGGGAAATGTGCAGCTCCAGCCTCCTAGTTTGGTATATCCACTTGAGGTGTGCAGGGGTGAGCTGTGAATGGTTTTCTAGACCCTGATCCCCAGAATTTTCATACAAATTCTAAAGATCCACTGAGAATATGCAAAACAGATAGTGGCCTACCTCAGGCAGGGACACTGTGGTGTCTCAGTGGCTTATTGTCAACACTGCACATGGAACATTTGTTACAGCACACAGGAGTCTCACACACTTCCTTAATCTACTGACTGCAGCAGGCAGCTCTTATCATCATCTGGACAATAACTATCTGCTATTCATTTCAAAGAAGTGGTCACCCATAAGACACTGAGCAGGAAACACCCTTCCAGTGTGGTGTCCCAACTTACTGCTAGCAAGAAGCAGGAAGGAACTCGGAGAGTATGATCAAGGTGCATTCTGCAGAGCCACCTCTCTGCTGTGTCTGCCTCCACACACGCTTTCTAGGACCTCTTCTGCATCAGCACTTGTTAGACTGGTCCCTTGGTTGATCCGGCTGACTAACCTCATAGTGAACTATCTGCTTTTTCTGGTTTAGGTTTCTGCCAAGCAAGTAAATTCAATCAGACTGCAATTAAAGGACCAGAGAGAGACGTGGGAGAAAGGAAAGTGGGACTTTTCCCGTTCAGCGGTGGGGAGCTGCTAGACTGATTAATGCTGACTTGTCTGCATGTCCTGTATGTTTCCTATTACTTCATTTTTTTCTTTATAGAAGTTTGGTTTAACTAACTTCTATGTTGAGTTTAAAACAGTAGTTCAGTCTCCTGTATCTACCCTTCCTGGGAAGAATGTTTTGCTCAGTTTGATCTCACACATCATAAACTAAATCAGGCAGAAATAAGTCTGGTGCAGACCATGGTTATGAGGTGACAGTTTTTCTTCCTTTCATTTCCTTAAAAAATATACTTTTAGTTAGCCAAAGCAACTTTATTTTGACAGATGCCACAGCAGTGGCTGTATCACTTCAAATATACTATCAGATTCAGAGGAAAGCTTGTATTTAATTTCTGCTAGGTGACTACACCACCAAAGGCTTTCACAACTCAAAGTTTCGTTGGGCATCTGCAGAGATTTACACAGACAGCATGTATACACACACTTGAATTAATGTTTTGGGAGCTACAACCTCCCCCTCAACCGCCAGCCCACATCACAACTCTAGCCCTGCCTTAACCATTTCGCATGGGACTTAAGTATCTCATGTTTACATAAGCGCAGGCACCGTGTGTTTTGCAACACACTTCGCGCTGCAGGTGGAGTGCAGACATCACCCCTGTTCTCCGGGTACCGAGCTGGAAGGTTTTGCTCACCCTACCTGGTCGTGCCCGTGATGACACGCCACTCCTTCACAGTGCCACCACTGCCGCAGACACGGGCGATGCCCCCGGGCAGTCGGACGGGGCAACACCTGCGGGGCTGTGGAGACTCCCGGGCGGACTGGACACCCCTCCGGACACGCGCTCACGGGGCACTGGATGCACACGCATCACGGGGCACTCACGGCACCATCGCAAACAAAGTTCTTGTGCGCGGGACACGGACCCAAACCGGGGTCTTTCGCGGGCACCCCGGGCTCCTCCTTGCCCCGCTTCCACAGGCGGCCTGCCACGACCGCCCCCCAACCTCCTGCGGGGAGACCGAGCGAGCTCCCCCTGTGCACCGGGACGGCGGGGGGCTCGCCCCGGGCGGCTGCTGCGGGCACTTCCCGAGCGGCTCGGGCGGTGCCGGTGGCGGCGGCGGGATCTCGCCCGCCGGCTTGGCGCGCACACGTGGCCTGGCGCGGCGGCACTGGCACAGGTGCGGCTCCGTGCCGGCGAGGCGATACCCGGCCCCTGCCCCCCGCGCAGCGCAGCGCAGCGCGGAACGGCGGTGGCGGAGCCGCGGGGTCGCCCGTTCCCGCGGCGGGCGCGGAGCTCCACCCGGGGCGCCAGCCGCGTC
>VZTJ01005727.1:1738079-1751059 GCA_013397795.1 Orthonyx spaldingii
CTTTGGCCTTGACCTCAGTCATGGCCTCGGCTACAGCCCTGTCCCTGGTCTTGGCCTCAGCCTCGGCCTCAGCTTCAGCTGAGGGTGCTGCTTCAGCTTCCCCAAGGCTGCCAGGTTCCACTGCGCCAGTGACTCCCAGAGGACAGAACTCCTGTGCTTGGCTCACGATGCCCAAAGGGATCTGCTTCCCATCCAAGCATTATGGCATTAATGTCCTTTGCCCGGTGGCTGTGGCACCCGACTCAGTGTGCCACAGCAGCTGGCACAGCATCAGTGGTGCCCAGCAACAGGGCCAGGAGCAGTGGCCATAAACTAAACTGCAACAAGTTCCACCTCCACAAGGAGGAACTGCTTTGCATTGAGGGTGGCAGAAACATGCTGCCCAGGGAGGTCATGGAGTCTCCCACTCTGGAGACATTAAAAACTCATGTTGGAAGCATTCCTGTATCACTTGCTCTGGGTGACCCTGTCTTGGCAGGGGGGTTGGATTGGATGACTAGAGGTTCCTTCCAACCCCAGCTATTCTGGGATTCTGTGACTCTCTAGTCACTCAGCAGCTGGGCTCACACAGACTCCTCATAACTCAACTGCTGGATGGCCTTCTCTTAGGAGTGCGCCTTCATGCAGCTGTCCATGAGTGCACTCCAAGTTCTCCTCAGCTGACATTTCAGGTGCAACGGATGTGATCCTCTTCCTTTGTTTGTGTTACTTTCCTGCTGGGTCAGTTGGTTGGACAAATTCAGCTGAAGAGGCAAACACAGGCTCACACAGAGGTTCACATAAAAAGGGGCCTCTGGAGTTCTCTGATCCAAACCGCAGCTCACAAGCAGAACTCAAAGCTGGAGCCATTTGCTCAGGGCATTGCATGGGTAATTGCTGTACGTTTGCTTGGTTGGAGAGCTCCCAACCTTGCTGGGCTCCTGAACCAATGCTGAATCATCCTATTTATCCTGGTCCATCCTCTTTATTACCACCCTTTAAGTAGCAGCACCAGCACCTATTAGATCCCATTTCTTGTCAAATCTGACTGGGAGAGGGACTGACTGGCAGCATGGCCACATAGACCTCATTTACTTAGGAGACCAGGCTAAAGACCTTGCCTCTCCTTGCACTTCTCTTTTCCAGGCTAAACAAATCCAGATTTCTCAGTAACAAAGCTCTAGTCACCTATCCACTGGGCCCTTCCCAGTTGGTTCACACCCCTCTTGCGCTAGGGAGTAAGGAAGTGCGTGAAGAAGGGGAGATCCTGGCCTTCTCCTCCAGGAGTCCCCTGAAGGCAGTGTAAAGTGCAGAGTGGCAGGCCAAGATGTATAGCAAGGGTTTAAAAACCCTCCTCGATAGCTGACTCCATCAGGTTGGACTTTACAAACAGGTTGCTGTATTTGTCCACCCTAACGAGTGGACAAATTTGCCAAATTTTTTGCAAAGTCCAACGGCTGGCTTTCCACGGAATATCTGTCTCTCATTTCCATGTTTACAGTGTTTAGGTCACTTTCGTAAGTAAATGAGTTCTACATGAACATGACGACTGTCCGTCCATCCTCAAGTCGTGTTTGACAAGAAATGATCCTCTTAATTTTGTAATTTACTGTTGTCAGAGAAGAGTTTCAGAAGCAGCGTCTGTTCCTGAGATTGCCTAACAGTTTCCATTGCAAGATTGTTTCCAGTTGCTTGAAATGTTGCTATATTTGACCTGTTTAGATTAAATGCTTGATAGCCGCTTGGAGTCAGAACCCAGTAGCTCTGAGAGTAGGTTTTGAGACTCAAATCATGATGAGTGTACCACTATTTTCCAGTAGTATTACTATTTTAATAATCAGGGCAGTATTATGCTTGAGGGGAGGGGTATAGCCAAAAATCTTGATTTACTGTCCTTTAGAAATACCATGATTTCATAACATTACATGAGCATTATGTGAATCTTGAGGTTCACATGAGCTCAATGTGGCAAGATGGGAATGCAGCTGCTGGAGCTTCTGCAAATCCAGTTCCATTGACTGTGTTCCAGTGGTTCATGCAGGTTCCCCACACACCACAGCCACTCAAGACCCCGGATGCTTCTTCAAGAGCTCCTGCAGGATTTTCCTTCCAGGACCATTTCTTGTATGCTGAGGAACTGAAACAGGAATGTTGTGCCCTGCCTCCCCAGTGCCTCTTCTCCCAGGCAGGCACAGGAGCCTATCCTGATTGAAATGGCCATGGAAGAGGAGCTGGCTACTTGAGGCAAGGTGAATATCTGGGCAGTGTGCTTAGGGCTGAGCACTGATGGGGAGGAAGAAGGTACTGGAAAAGCCAGAGTCAGAATAAAATTAAATACAACAGAAGTCTGCTGCTGTCAATAACCATGTCAAGGAAAAAGCAGAGGGAGGGTGGGGAGAGAAATAACCATTAGCAAGAGATTGAGTATAGAGGGAGAAGAGAGACTGATTAGAATAACAGGCAGGGAAAGATATGAAAATAAGTTTTCATTAGAAGGATGAATAGGTGACCTTGGAGCCAGTGGGGAAAAAGCCAGGAATGGGTGAATGACAAACCAAAGAGACAGAGAAACTGGCATTTGGTGGATGTTGGAGGCTGGAAGAGAATAGTATGCTTGAAATCATGTCACCTTTCCAGTGTGAAGATTATTGCACAAATGAATCATAGAATAATTAAGGCTGGAAAAAACCTCAAAGATCATTGAGTTCAACCATTAACCCAGCACTGTCAGGTCCACTGCTAAACCATGTCCCCGAAGCACCGCATCTACACATTTTCTGAACACTTCCAGGGATGGTGATGTCACCATTTTCCCAGGCAGCCTGTTCCAATGCTCCACCACTCTTTCGGAGAAGAAATTTCTCCTAATATCCAACCTAAACCTCGTCAGCTTGAGGCCGTCTGCTCTTGTCCTGTGTGATGTCAGACCCCGTTTCTCAGGCACCGTTCCCCCACCGCCGCTCCACTAAGCGGAGGAGCTGCAGTTCGTGGCCCCCGGTGGCGGCGGGTGGGCTCGGATGCTCCGTGCCGGGACCAGGAGGTGTCACCCAGAGCGCGTCACGCGAGTCAACCCCCGACATCCATTCTGGGTCCGGGCGGGGCACTCCCAGGGCCGGGACTCCACGGGTCCCGCCGGTCTCTGCTGCCGCCTCTCGGTGCCGCCGGGACCGGCAAGCCGGGACTTCAGTCACAGCAGACTCTGGCAGGAATGTCGTCACGGCACTTTACAGTCCAGTGGTTTAGAGGCTGAGAGAATTGGGGTTGCCCAGCCTGAAGAAGAGAAGGGTGCTTCCTCATCATAGCACTTCCAGTGCCTAAAGAGGGTACAGGAGACCTGGAGAGGGACTTCTTACAAGGGCAAGTAGTGATAGGACAAGGTGGAATTGCCTTAACCTGAAGAAAAGCAGGTTTGGAATGGATATTAGGAGAAAATTCTTTACAGTGAGGATGGTGAGGCACTGTCACGGGTTGCCCAGAGAAGGTGTGGATGCCCCACCTCTGCAAGAGTTCAAGGACAGGTTGGAGGGGGCTCTGAGCCCCCATGGTTCAGTGGAAGATGTCCCTGCCCGCAGCAAGGGCACTGGAACAAGGTGACCTTTCAGGTCCCCTTCAACCCAAATCACATAATTCAGTGAAAGTAACCCCAAGTATTTAGGAATATTTTACTGTAATTGATAAAACATCCAGGGATGTAGGGGAAGGAAATCAGAAGGCAGCAGGCATCTCTGTGGTACAGTGCACTGAGCAGAGTGTTCCCAAACCCAGGTTTTACTGGAAGATGGTGGAAGCTTTGCAATGAGACTCAGTGATGGAGGGAATAAAAGAACAGACTCTGGTAAAAATCCCCCTGGTACAGTTTGCAGAGGTGGAAATCAGCAAATTGTATTGAACAATTCTGTGCCAGAACACACCTGCACTGCCAGGTTTTCCTGGGGTTTATCAAAGGCTCCCAATTTAATGACTGGCAACAAATTTGGCCTGGGTCACAAGAAAGAGGGAGGTGGGAAATGCAGTGTGCAAGAAGGCCACAGAATCCTCTTATTGGCAGAATGGGAAACAGGCAAGTTACTGCCAAAGTCTTGGTAGATTGAGGATATTTTGCTTCTTACTTCTATATCCTTGATCCCCTGCTACTTATATTCCCTTGATTCACTCAGTTAACGTTGTTTTCTCTTTTGATGTTTATGCCCTTTTTTTTAATGCACTGACTCAGTGTTTCCAGATGGAGATGTGTGTGGCTTTTCTTAAGAACTTGGGAAAAGCTTTTTTTTCCCAACTTCCTGGGGGATGACAAGCCAGTCAAGCCTGTTTTAAATGGTAATTTTTATGAAATCTGGAACACTACTGTGCTTCATAACATCTGGCAGAAAGGTTCCAGCTACACAACTCTGAGACATTTTAAGAAAAGGGTTGTCTTATGCAATTTGGGAAAAGTAGTGTGTGGTCACGTAATTTAAGAATTTAAGAGATTGTGTGTGCCTCTGAACAGAATTATATTGTATTGGTAAATTCAATGTTATCACTTATTAACTTTAATGGCACGATTTTGCCTCTTTTAAATTGCTATCTGACATAGTTGCAGTGACTTGTGAAATATGTTACCTAGCTGTTTCATCTTAAGAGTTGCAAGGACAATATACATTTAAGAAAATGCAACCAAATTTATTCAGTGAAAGTATATATCAATACTACCAGTCTTCTGCATACAGTTAGCATTATGCAGATATGTGACCAGATAAAATGCAGATACTTCTTTATTTAACTATCTTCAGCAATCTTTTTCTTAATGAATAGCAATTAATTGATTAATAATAAATATTTCTCAATTAATTTCTAAAGAATTATTAATATTCACATGCATATTCGTCTACCACTGCCACAGATGAGTGAGTTGGGTTTATATGAAAATAGAGAATTCCCTTGCAATAAAATGACATGCATAATATATCAGTTCACACTAATTTTACTTCCACCATGCCCATTTTAAAATATGGCTTGCAAAGTCACTGCCACAGTTTTTACGTTGCACAGCTCAGAGGAGAAAACATCTCCTTGTGATTTGTTATGTATCCTTCATCACTGTTTTCCTGGTTCTCAAAATTCCAGTTCAAAACGTCAAGCTGTGCTCCCGAGAGACATCAGAAATGAGATAACACTCAGTTTTCTTTCTCTTTCCAGTCTCATTTTGACAAAGAAAACAGACTAGGCATGTTCTTCAAGCAAAACCTTTATCCTGACTACAATGAAATCAGTTATGATTCATCTGGAGGTGTTTCTCTCCCTTGACAGTATGAAGAACTCTTTCAGATGGGCTTTGCTAATGCACTTTCCCTATGGCCTGTTGAAACTTGAAGCACTTTTTCTCCTGTCTAAAACAAGCTCTGGAGTGTGCTGTGCTGGCTGTAAAGGCTAGAGGCTGTAATGGAGTTTTACGTTTTCATTTATAGTCCAGTCCCAGTGCAGCTTGTTTGTGAGAAGGAGGGGGTTTCTAGGGTATTAGTGATGGATATTTTAGTTTGTATTTTGGTCTTGGCTTGTGGGTACTGGTTGGGCTAAGGGTCCTATCTGTTGTTAAGTCTTTGAACTCCTTTCTGCAAGGATCTTAGATCTAACTTGCTCCAGGGCTAAGTCTTATGAACATGATGGACATACTCTTACATGAAACTCACTTGGTAAATGAAAAGGTAGTTATGTGTTCCTAGTCCTAAATGTGTCCCCATACCGAACCCAGCAAAGCCATGTACTCCTACTCCTGCTGGTAGCCTCAGAGAGGCACAGCATTGAATAGGCCACTATTTTTTTCTCTTGTTTTTCCCCTAAAAAACATTTCTGAAGCATCCAATGAGGAGTGGTAGCAGCAGCCCTGTGACCATCAGGTTGCAGTAAGGCTGAACTCCACGAAAGTGATCTCTGGACACGATGATCAAGCAGGGTTTTCTATGCAGAAGCATTAGACTCTCCCTTTTCTACTCTCTTCGGATGTTGTTGCCAAATTTTAAAAGGGAGGAGAAAGAAGAGGATAGGGAAGGCAGCCGAAAACTCTATTCCCCTCCCTTTTCCCCAAAGTCATCTGATTTCCCGAAAATACAACCAGACCGGTGCGCTCCCCACAGCAACTTCAGCCAACAGGATTGTGCAACTCCCTCTGGGAATTCCCCTTCCTGCCGAGAGCTTTCAAAGTCAGCATCTCACGCTAGAGGGAAGGCTGGGAAGCCTCATCCCACAGATAGAGGGTGCTGCGATATTGCGAATTCGAGCTCCCTTCCCCAGACCTCAGCTTTGGGTGCGTTTGAAGGAGGGTGTGCACAGGAAGAAAAAGAGAAAGAAAGAAAACAGAAAGGGAGAGAGAAGAAAACCAGACGCGAACTATGGAGAGAAGGTAAATATTGCAGGCATTAGAAATGAGAAAGGAGAATATTCCCCAGCATCGTTGTCTGACAGCTAGAAGAGTCAGGACAAGCTGCTTTCCAACCCCAGGGTCTTAGCATGATTTTTGAGGTGCTGGGAAGAATGGATTGTGAGGGACGTGTTCTCTGTCTTAATTTGCTGTGCCCCAGTGTGGTGTCTGTATTCACTTATGGTAATAAGGGGAGAATGTGAGCACTGGTGAGTACCAAGACAGAGATTTTGTCCATAGGGATCTTAGCATCCCTTCTTGATGCTTGGGTTTGCTCTGTGTGGGAAGGGACAGAGATATAAACTCGGTTTTCAGGCAAAACTTTGACCTAGTCTCCCCAAGGTGGGGTTTTAGGATCTTTGACCTTCTTAGCAGACACATAGATACACAGGCAACATTAACCAATTGCAGTTTTATGTTCCAGATCATAATTCCAAAGTCCAGTTCCTGAAGGTTTTCAGAAGGAAAGAACTGCTTTTTCCAGATGTGGTGAGTTATTAAATCTCAAAGTTTATTAGTAATTGCATTCTATAAATCATGTGTTTTCCCTGTATTACTGTACTGATTTTCAAACCTGGATGTATCTATAGCTGAAATAGCCTCCAGAACAGGGCAATGAGTAGGGAAGAGCACTTATAATCCCTGTGTTCAGCTCCTGCAGCTTTACCAGCTCTTACAGAGATTGAGAGAAGCAGAGAGCACGACTGAGGTTGTACTCCTGTGTGAAAAGCTACAGCAGAAAGGCCAGCCCCACACAGCCACAACACTGGTCATTAAAACTCCAGAGCTAGGAGCTCCACTGCATGCTATGTGCAGCCAAAGTCGAGCTTGTTCACTGGGGGCTGTGCACATATGAAAATGGAGAACACTGCTGCAATGTCATCTTCCCTTCTCTTTTCTCAGGTCCCTTATCTTCTTCTGTCTCCCCGTCTGGGCTGATGCAGCCTCCATGTATGGCGAGATCTTGTCACCCAATTATCCTCAGGGGTATCCCAATGACGTGAATAAATCTTGGGAAATCCAGGTCCCTTCGGGATATGGTATTCACCTTTATTTCACACATCTGGACCTTGAACTATCGCAGGACTGCGAATATGATTTTGTGAAGGTACTGTCCATGTCCTTGAGTGAGAAAAACTCAAGAAGGCAGGTTAGAGCACAGAACAGCAAAGCTGTGCACAAAGCTCAGGGCTGGAAGAGGAGTTAGGCACAACCTTCCTGTTCTGAGCTGCAAGAAGTCCACATGACTGCGTGTATTTGCACTAGCAGTCATGAAATCAATTCGACTTTGCTTTATAACCACGTGAGCATTGTCTGCCAACTGGGTGTCCCATTTATGCTCTCATCCTGTGTTTTTTCTATATTCTTAGGAAAATAGCCATCACTTGGCCATCACTGACACATCTCTATTGTAAGGCAAATTCCTAGCCATTGAAGTGTAGGTGTAAAAAGATCATTTTCTGAGGGTAATAGTTGTCTGTGCCTGAAATTATTTGGAATTAATCGATGAGTGGACATAGATGATTTATTGCAAACAGAAATTGATTGGAAAGGATGGAGGTTAAAAACAATCCATCTGTGTAGGGATAGTGGCCACTCAGATAAAGTGCTGTGGTCCCTTGCACCACAGTTTTTTATGATCTCTGCACCATGGATTTCTTAAAACTGGCTTTGCTCCACATTGTCCCACAAGGCACAAAAGATCAAGCAGTTCCACACAAACAGACAGAAACAAGACCATCCTATCCTGCCATAGCTCTGTGTGAAAAGGGGCAGTAAGGTCAAGTGTGACACCAGAACACCTTCAAGGAGGACCAAGGTGGGACAAAAGGATGGGTGTGCTCTATAATAACTTGTGTTTTTTTGCTACAAACCAATGAGCCTGTTAGGCTGCTCTGTGGTCTGTCATGGTTGGTTTTGCTGCTTTGCAACACAGTGTTGTTTTTTTTTCGTACAAGTGGGCCTGAAGAGTGGATATTAACAGCAGACTGTGTGGATTAATTTGTATCTGAGAAATTAAGACAAGGGTTTTGCAGTTGGGAAGTTAGTAGGAGTGAGCACTCCTCATGTGTCTTACAAATATCATGAAACTGGTTGTCCAGGGGCTCCATTCAGCTGCACCTTAGCACCTACAAGCTGAAAGGCCCAAGTGTTGGTAATTCCACGTGTTGAAGTAGTGAGATGAGGTGAGGTGTCTCCAAATTCTTCTGCAGATCGTGTCTGGTGGCTATGTGGAAGGTGTTCTTTGTGGGCAGAAGAAACCTCGTGTCCCTGGATCCTGGATTGTGGAGGAATTTCATGTCCCTTACAACACCCTCACTATGACATTCCAATCGGACTTTTCCAATGAGGAGCGTTTCACTGGTTTTGCTGCCTACTACATTGCTATGGGTAAGGTTAAAACAGCCTCCTCTGAATCTCTGTAGTGTCCAGGTTGGGAGGAAAGCTGACAGAAGGGTTTTCCTTACAGAAATGCCTTAAAGAGATCCCAGCAGACACAACTGCATACCAGTATGGCCAGTATAAATTCTGTTGTAGAGATACCTTTTCCTTGTTGTGCACTAGTGTTTGCTTCACTTTCTGCTGCCCTCAGGGCCCTCTCCTAATACAGCTGATTCATCTTTTCACACTTGCAGACGTGGATGAGTGCATGGATTTTGTGGATGAACCTTGCAGTCATTACTGCAATAATTATATTGGAGGTTACTTCTGTAGCTGCCCACCAGATTATTTTCTCTATGAAGATAACAAAACTTGTGGAGGTAAGAGATGTACATGAGCTGTGGTCAACTGGAAAAGTTAATTTAGGCCAAATGAGCTATTGCACATGGAAGACTTTGTCAATCCTCTCAGCCATTTGTGACAGGTGTATTTTGGGGGAAAAAACTCATCCCAGTGCAAATCTGAACTGCAGTAGACCGTGGTTTGGGGAATTTCTATGAACATATTCTTAGCAATTTTATTTTTATTTCTGTGTCAAGAGAAATAAAGAATTAAGAAACTACTGAACATTCTTTAATACTGTGATGGAAATACTGCAATCTGTGAGTCTAAATCTCTGACAAAACAGGGAAGTTTCATAAAGACACAAAAATTGCTAAGGGCCTGCTTGGCTTGAATCAAAAAGTTACAAGATCACAAATGGTGCATGTTGAAAAGAATATAATATGAGGCCTTGAGAATGAGGAAAGAAAGCCTAAATCACTGGTGGAGAGTAAAAAGGAGTTAAAGTCCCATGCTAACTGGATAGAGAGTGCCTCTGGCTTCAGTTTTTTGGGAATATGCAATGTGACATGGTTATTGCAGGTAGCTGGGCAGACTGGGAATGTGGTGGAAGAGGGAGAGTTTGTCAGGTGCACACATGGACCGTTTCCTTTCTGAATCCTACTCGTGTTCCTTCCTTAATCCTAGTGAACTGCAGTGGAAATGTCTTCACTGAGCCAACGGGGGAGATTGCCAGCCCCAACTATCCCAGCCAGTACCCAGAGAACTCTCGGTGTGAGTACCGAGTGGCCCTGAGCCCAGGCTACTTCGTGGTGCTGACCATACGCAGCGGGGACTTCGACGTGGAACCAGCCGACTCAAACGGGACCTGCCACGACAGTCTAACGGTAGGTGTGCAGCTTGGGGAGCTTAGGAGTCAGGGTGCTCTGAATCTCCCATAAAGCTCCTCATATTCCAAAGACTCTGTGACTGCTTAGCTTTGTTTTCAATTGTGTTGCCTTTTGGAATTTTTGGGAATACATTTGAATAGGTATACATTGAGTGTGTGTTTTAATAGCTCTCTCAATACATTTGGCATTTCTCATTTATTCGTGTTTGGTATTTTCCCAGATTGTCTCTGGAAAAGAGCGTTTTGGTCCCTATTGTGGCAGCAGATTCCCAGGTCCCCCTGAAATCAAAACCAGGAACAACATTCTTGACATAATTTTCCAGACAGACCACAGCACACAACACAAAGGCTGGAAAATACGCTACTATGGGGACCGTGAGTAAACGCTTGGGAATGTGTTCACTCTGCTGCTGAGTGAGGGACAGGGTTTGTCCCAGGTCACATTCATGTCACTACAGCATGTTAACATGTTCACAGCTGCTGGTATTGAGTGAAAAGAGTATGCCTGCTTACGAGGGGAAAAAAAAGCACTGGGGAGAAAGAAGTTGGGAGTCGGAAGGAGAGTAAATTTTGAACCAGTTGATCACTGATTTCCACCTATCTTTTCAAAGCTGTAACTTGTCCCATGAGTGTCATCCCCAACTCTGTTCTTGACCCGAAGAAGGACAGGTATATCTTAAAGGATGTTGTGAAGGTGACCTGTGTGGAAGGCTATGAAATTGTGAGGGTAAGTGAAATAAAAAAGAATATGTCCCCTCTGGCCTGCTCAGCAACATCTTGAGGCCATTCCCATCGGGGGTGCTAAGTACCTTTGGGACTCAAAGTTTTCAACACAGCAGTAACAACAGGAAACTTCTTCCAGCCACTGCAATATTTTGAGGCCCCTCATCTGGAGCACCTATGTCAGATGCATTTCATGTCCAGAGACTTACATGGATCATGTGTTCTTTTTCCTAGCAACGAGATAGCATCACGAGTTTTCTCTCTGGCTGTCAGGAAAATGGTGAATGGACCAACTCCCATTTGAGCTGTGTTCGTAAGTGACCTGTGTCTGTACTGGGGGAAGGGAACCGGAATGCAGTGTTTAGGCTCTAGATCCACTATATCTCCAGATTAGGAAAATGTTGAAAGACTGAGATGTGAGCATGCTGAAGGGACAGAGAAAATGAGCCCCCATGACTGTATAGAGAAGCTATTAAAGAAGCTGAGTACTTCCCCGTCATACAGAAAAACCATATTGTTGAGTGAGGGTGCCCCTTTGACTGTATTTGATCCTTTTTGTTTCTTCCCTACAGCTGTGAACTGTGGTGATCCTCCTCCTGTTGACAATGCCCAAGCCTTATATGTCTCCGAACTCCATGAGCCTCTGTACACAGCTGCTGTCCGGTATCAGTGTGAGGCACCCTACTACACCCTAGAAAACAGAGGGGATGGTGAGCACTGCCTCTGCTACACAGTCATATTCCTTTGGTTAAAGGCCTAAGAAATGGTTCTGGCACCATCATGGGTCTGGGGTTTTATCCCATCAGGTCAAGACTGGTGTGGGGTTGCAGGCAGTAGTTTTGTGTTGCCTCTGTGTTTAATACACTCTCACAATGCCTGGGCTGTTGGCCTTAAATGCATTAGCAAATCCTCTCTCCGTTTGCCTTGTGAGTGAACCATGGAGGTTTTTGTCACATGTAGCACAGAGTTCTGGTGGAAAAGTAAAGGACTCAAGAAATCTATTAAAGGAGGTCTCTCTGAAAAAGGAATAGAAGCACCCTGGTAGGGAGATAACAGCAGTATTTACCAATCTGTGCTTGCTTTGGAAATGAGAAGGTTGATATATCACATCCAGTAGTGTTACTCACCCTGTGTTGATCTTGACTGTATCCTTATGAAACTCTTTTTTCTCTCATATTTTTCAAGTGATATATCAGTGCTCAGCCAGTGGAGAATGGGTCAATGAAGAGATGGGAACGAAGCTACCAAAATGTGTCCCAGGTACTACCAAAAACTCTATGTGCATGCAGCATATGAAGAACACTGCTTCTTTCATCTCTGTACTTTCCTTTTCTTAACTTCCAGCTGACAGAGAGAATTTTAAAACCTGTGCACTGTTCAGTTTACCCTCTTAGAGGAGGCAGCATGACTAGGCCTGTTCATTCCTTCAAAGCCCCAGGTCCTCACTAGCACAGTACAAGATCCAGGTGGAGGAGATTCAACTCTCTTAAGTGTTCAGTCACAGCTCAGACAGCGACTTGGACTATATAAGTACATAGTGAAAAAGGCAAATTGTGTGATAAAGCTCAGGGAATTTACTACCCAAGAGGAGGCTGCAAAGGATATGAAGCCAGATTCTTCTCAGTGGGACACAGCAATAAAAGGCAATGACAGCCTCAAGTTGCAACAAAGGAAATTCTGGTTGTATTTAAGGAAAAATATCCCCCCAGAGCACTGGAACTGCTGTCCAGAGAGGCTGGCTAATCACCACCCTGGAAGATGAGCAGAAGTTACCTGTTAAAGCCCCTGAGCAGCCTGGCTTTGGAGTTAGAAGGGCAGGGAGGAGGGCAGTTAGGGAGGAACAGATTAAACTAGAAGCACTGAGAGATACCTTCCAGCCTAAATCTTCCTATAATTATGTGAAATTCTTTAACAAATTCTGCTTCATGCAAATTAGAAGCTATCTGGTGGCTATAGTTCCTTAATCTCAGATTTTCTGACTAAGGATTCAATGTAAACAAGGCAATGTGCTAAGAAATCGATTTCCTGGCTATGTCAGAATGACCAGCCTTATTTACGTCCTTAGCATTAACATTCTGCAAAATGTTACTGAACATTTTGCTCAAAAAGCATGGAGCATCTCTGCACCCATAAGACCCACAGATAAGATCTTCTACTGCTTAAGATTTTACATAGTAATAGAATGGAGTGGAAAAATGGTAAAACATCAGTGACAAACCTGAACTCCTAACCTGAGACTATCTGGAGTTCACAAAAAAAAAAAAAAAA
>VZTJ01005727.1:1770129-1799088 GCA_013397795.1 Orthonyx spaldingii
CGGCTCGTCCGTCCGGCCCCGCGGTGGCGGTGCGGCTCCGCGCTGCCTGCTGCCTTCGCTCGCTCGGCACGTTTTTGTCGAGGCATCTCCGCGGTCCCCGGCGGCCCCGGCTTTCTTCGCCCCTTCGGGCGCTCTCATGCCATCCCATCTCCATTCTCTACTTTGTCCATCTGTCATCCTACCACCGCTTTTTTGTCCATTCTTTCGTCTCCTAGCGCTCCTCTCGCGTTTTCCCCTTTTCCACCCACTTGTCTTGCTTTTGTTTAGTTATCACTGGGTGGATTTAGATTCCCATCCCTTCCCTAGCATGCTGAGAGAGAATATGTTATTTCTCCATAGACCCCTGCAGTTCATAAAACACATTCCCTATCTCCATCTTCCAGTCCTAGTTCATCGATCTACAATCTGTCAGCAGGAACGGTTGTATAGTTATGCGCTAATGATGCAGGTTGCTTTTGTGTATTTTACGTGGTAAAGATAAAAGACCCCCAAACCACCCCAGTGCTACAGCAGTAACATTCTGAATGCAGATGTCCTTTGAGCACATAGAGTGATGGAGAAAGATGTAGGTTTCTAGATCTGTGGCTGTAGAGAGAAGCGTGAGAGATTCATCCGAGGGCAGTCCATTTGTTGGTAATCTGACAGGGTGGGAAAATCTGTAAACATTTGAGGGACTCTGGGGTCATCGGAGAATGTGACACCTTAGGGTGTTTTCCGTGCCTTGGAAGAGTCAGGGCTACGGGGCGGGTGCACCGCAGAGCTGTGTGTACCCTGACATTGGCAGGGGTATTTGTTTGTTCTGCTCTGCTTCCGTGGGGCCCAGTGGCAAGGACAGGCCCCTCATGCTCTGGATTCTCCCTCTCCTTTGTGAATTTGCACTCGGAAACCTCTACCCACCTTCGGCAAATTATGTGAGATTGACAGGAGCTTTCTTGAAGCTGGTAGGAGTCTGTATCCTGGTAGGAGTCTGTATCCTAAAAATATTCCCAAAATGTTTTTCTATTCTCCAACAACTCATTTCCCGAGAAATCAGATTGGTGATTCCCAAGTTGCAGGTGGATGCAGCAAAGGATTTATCTCTCTACCATCAGCTTGTTACCCCAGCAACAGGGCACATTTGGCATTTATAGCTTTGGATCCCCACCTCGGTGGTGTGGCGCATGGATAGAGCCGTAACAGAATGGAATCTGGTGGGGACAATGGAGGGGCAGGGGGAGATGCGGGCACTTGCACACAGGGAGGATTCCACCTGCATACTGAGCAGGATGGATGTTTCTCTGGATTTCCTACGCAATGCTTTATAATCTCAATCAATACGGTGGTGGAGAAGTGCCAACCCACGCTCTTCGCTACCATGCCAGGCTGGCTCTGCCCACGCTGCCCTGCTGGGACAATCCCTCACTGACCTGTCACCCTGCCTGCTGGCCCACCAACCACCCGTGGCAGCACCCCCTGGCCCCGAAATGCACAAGTACTTGGTTGCACAGGATGCTGCCCCTTTTGCGTCAACACATGGGGCCATGCCAGTATGGCCTTTCAGAGGACACTGTGCTGCAGAGGATGGATCCAACATATTGGAAGTAGTGCCCTTGAGGGGAATGGCTCTGTATCCTACTCCCCACCAGCCCTGAGCCATGCTGTGCTCAAAGTATTGCTGGGTTGTAATAAATCTTGGCCTCCAGGGGGTGGGAGAGTGGGGGATTATCTGGGAATGGGGGTTGTAACTAGGCCATGTAATATAATCTCTGAGGCCCATTTGGCAGGGAGTGGGCATGGGGGAGGGGTTTGTAATGATTTTTTTTCTCGCTCCCCTCCTATCCCCTCCCCNCTTTATTTCTCCCTTTCCCTGCCCCGGAGCCTGTGTGATAAAGATTAATTTGCTATTTCTGGGCCTGTGACATTTTTCAGAGCCTCCTGCTGGCTGCTGCCTCCATGCCAAGCCTGGCTGGGCTCCAGCCAACGGAATTAGCTAGGAGGGGCCAAAGGAATATGGTGCTCACCATGGAGTGGGGAAGGAAGGAGCAAGGAACTCTCAGAATAGGTTGTCATGTGCATGGGATGGCTGACTGAAGCTGTACCTGGGCGTGTGTGTGTAGGGCCTTGGTTCTTAGTCTAGAGGGTGCAAGGCACAAGTGATAATGGCTGCATGCAAGACTTGTCCCCTGGGGACACCTCAAGGGAATATGTAGGCTGGATCCTTTCATTATGGCTCCATTGAGCTAAAGGGTGTAGCATTTGGAATCTGTCTCCAGGCTGAGTCTACTTCTTCCTCTTGAGTTCAGTTTTTTTTTAACTGCTCCAGGTTTCCTGGGCACCCAGATGTCTCTTCACATATTTCTAATAAGATAGTAATGAGGACACAAGAAGGAACATATTGTTTCTGATGAGGTCTCCCATGAGTAGAACTAAATAAAGATAACTTTTTTCTCCCAGCCTATTTTAGAGTTCTTTATTTCCAGAAGAGAAGGTGGGGAGGGGTGGTTGTTACTTGCCAGGGGATGAAATTCTTCTCTTTTCCTACTGAGTCTGCAATTGGTGGCTAATACATTCCTGTCCTCCACCCCTTACCCCAAACCCACCTCAGCAAACAAGCACAAACCATGGATTGAAGCTGAGTATCAGGGCATCGTCATGGAGAATGACAACACTGTGCTGCTCAACCCACCGCTGTTTGCACTGGACAAAGATGCCCCGCTGCGCTATGCAGGTAGGTGGGGAACAGCTCTGGGAAGGGTGGAAGGCAGGCACAGACTTATGGAGAGGCAGGGACACAGTGACATTCATCCCCCTGCTGGATCCTACCTCTCTTCAGGAAATGATCACCTCCAAACCTTGTTCCAGAGGAGGTCCCTAGTGAAGTCTGGAGACAATCTGGGCACAGCTTGATTGAGGATGCTGTGAGCTGTTTCCTCAGGGAGGGAAACTGAGGGTGGAGCCAGCTACTTTTTGACGCAGTTCTGCTATTTCCAAAGATCACATGCACAGTGCTGAGTCTGTGAGCCCTGGAGAAAGCTGGTAGGGCACACTTCCTTGGCAGTGCTACATCCCCTCACAGTGAGCACAAATCCCTGGAACAACAAACGAGGCTTTCAATGCTTGTGTTCCTAGGGCTTGCTTAGGCCATGCCTAGAGTTTCCTCACGCATTCCTTCTCAGCTTTGAGAGAGTAGATGTGGTCCCTGTGAGCTGAATTTTAGGATTTAGGTGACCCTATCTGCAGTTCCCTGCAGTACTCTGCGCATCCTGCGTGTGTGGGTGGATGAGGCATCATGGATCTTCATGCTCTGGCTGTCTATCTGCAGTATATGGCCTGTTTTGCCTCCCCGAGGGATGCAGAGGAGAAATAAGGTGCTCCCTCAGGACTGTGACTGTGTAGCACTAATAAGTGTAGCTTGAGCCTTGTAACCTCCAGTCTTTTGTGATGCTGGTCAGGACTCCTTGCCGTGGGAGTAGTCTCCAGTAGATGGCAATCTGCACCATTAATGGCTGTAAGGGATAGCAAGACGAACTCCCAGGGAACCAAAAACTGCTCAAAATGAAGGATGATAATGAAGGAGAATGGAAAGTGTAAATTAGAGAAGAAGAAAATATGGGAAAGGAAAGCCAGGAGTGTAATGTGCTCTCCTCACTACTTTTCTTTCTCCCCTTCCTCTCTGTTTTTGTGTGTACCAGGTGAAATCTGTGGCTTCAGGATCCATGGGTCAGGGGTACCTTTTGAAGCTGTGATCCTGGACAAAGCTACAGGAGAAGGGCTGATCCGGGCTAAAGAACCAGTGGATTGTGAAGCACATAAGGAGCACACATTCACCATCCAGGCCTACGACTGTGGAGAGGGACCTGATGGAGCAAATACCAAAAAATCACACAAGTAAGTTCATGCAGACATTGCTGCATGCTACAAAATGTGACCTGTCACAAAAATGGAAAGGAAAATTACTGTGGAAACACTTCCTTTAGCCAGAATTATTTTTCTCTAGCCATGATATTGTAATTCAACTTGTTAAGAAGACCCAAAGAGGAATGTTCACTGACTGTCACATGAGTGAATACAGAAATGAGGGCTGTTTGACAGCAGTTTCTAAGAGCGGTGTTTTATGTTGCTACATATAGTTAGGAGGTCCAGATTGCATTATTATTACTTTTGCTCTTTCTGAGTGGTTGGAAATCATTGTCCAAGCACCTGTGTGACGACACTGCTGCATTGAAATCAAGGTGTCTTTCCTTGTCCTTGCTTTGGACAGCTGGAAATCAGAGTGGTTCACTTTAAAGGAACAACTTACTCTGAAATTTAGGTGGTGCATGGCTCCTAATCAACCCATCAGTTCTTACTGATGTCTCTCTGCATCAGGGCCACAGTGCACGTTCGAGTAAATGATGTGAATGAGTTTGCTCCTGTCTTTGTGGAGAAGCTTTATCGCGTGGCGGTGACGGAGGGAAAGCTGTATGACCGCATTTTGCGTGTGGAGGCCATCGACGGGGACTGCTCACCGCAGTACAGCCAGATCTGCTACTATGAGATCCTGACCCCGAATATTCCCTTCCTCATTGACAATGACGGTAAGAATCCTCACCCACCCTGTGCACATCACTCCTCTTTTCCTGCTCTGCTCATTCTCTGCCAGCCCTATCTGAAGGCAGAGCTGTGCTATATAAATTTTCCAGCACTGCTGATCTCTCCTGGTGAGAGCAGCAGCATCCATTTTGTGGGGTGCTATAACTTGTTACAGAGTGACACTGGGCAGGGTGACTCAACTCCTTTTTGGTTGTTTTTGTCATTGATCAAAGATATAAGTGATTTTTAGAAGGAACGTCTTTGAGGAGACTGCCTGTCCTCTACCTTGATCTCTTTGTTTTGCAAACCAGGGAACATCGAGAACACGGAGAAGCTGCAGTACAGTGCAGATCGTGTCTACAAATTCACAGTGACAGCCTATGACTGTGGAAAGAAGAGGGCTTCTGATGATGCTGAAGTGGAAATCCAGGTGAAACCCACCTGCAAGCCCAGCTGGCAGGGTATGAAACCTCCAAACACAGTTATCTCTTCCCTTCGCATTTGCTCAGCTACTACTCAGTCCTGCTCATCACAAATGTTTGTATATACACATATAAATTTGTGTGCCCATATATGTGTTTCAGTTTTGGCACCAACCCATCCCCATCAGGGAATGCAGCAGATGTCTAAGTCTGTTGCAAAGTCACTGAAAGGTAAATTCTAACATTGGAAAATCATTGCTTGGATTACTGTGAACTGCCATGTGTTTGATAAGGCTCATAGACTGTATTCAAAAAAGATTGTTTTTGGGGCTGCTATTCTTGAGGATATTTGGCTTTTCCAGTGGTGGTGTGTTCCTGCAGGTTCACCTTAGTCAGTTAGAATTAAGGAGAAATCAACACAGCTAAATACCTGCTCTGCCTAATAGGAGAGGCTGACCAACCACAGAGTGATGACACATCGGTATTAGCTGTAGAAGCTGGAAACTTGGACTCTGTGCTTCTAGGAAAGCTTCCCATGCCTTGATGCCAGCTGCGTAAAGCTGTGTTTCCAATGTGGAAAGGGCCAAAAATTTGGACTAGTCCGTAGGTGCCACTTGTGTGTATGCCAGGTGTTCCAGCCCTGTGTCCTTGGCAGTTCCTAATCCCTCTCTTTCACTCCTTTCCATTAGGCTGGAACAAGAGGATTGAGTACACCCCTGGTGCAGGCAGCCTGGCGCTCTTCCCCACCATTCACCTGGAGACCTGTGATGAGCCGCTGTGGAACATTCAGGCCACAGTGGAGCTGCAGACAAACCATGTGGCCAAGGGCTGTGACCGGGATAACTACTCCGAGAAGTCACTGCGCAAGCTCTGTGGTGAATTGGTTCTTTCCTGGGCTGAGGGCAACTGTGGCACAGCACCCTGCCCCTCCTGCTGGAGGGGTTCACTGCAGTAGCTGTGCCTCACACAGCAGAGGTGCTGGGGGACACATTCCTCACATCTGCTGTGGTCCCTGGGGTGGGAGGACACCAAGCTTGTGTGCTGCATTGAGGGGCAATGGGTGTTCCTGCCCATATCTCATGGAATTGTGGAATGGTTTGAGCTGGAAGGAACCTTAAAGATCCTCTAGTTCCAACATCCCTGCCAGGGACAGGGACACCTTCCACTAGGCCAGGTTGCTCAGAATCCCATCCAACCTGGCCTTGAACACTTCCACAGCTTTCTAGTTTTATAAGGGACTACCTGTACTTTCCTTGTTGGGAAGCCAGATCTTTCTGTGCATTGTCTGAATATGCAGAGTCTGTGGGACTTCATCTAACACTGAACGAAAAGTCACCATCAGGAGAAGGCCTATAGGCAGCTCCTCCTTTCCCTGTGCACTGAGACATTACAGTGAGGCTTCCAGCGCCCTCTTCATCTGATCCCCTGTTCTCAGGCTCCTCCCATGCCAACGTTCCTGACTCCTTCCCTTCTCGGTAGGTGCTGCCTCAGGAGAGATTGACCTGCTGCCAGTGCCTAGCCCCACAGCAAACTGGACAGCGCGACTCTCGGTGCACTACAGCCAGGACAGCAGCCTCATCTATTGGTTCAATGGCAGCCAGGCTGCCCAGGTACCTGTGGTGAACGGACCGAATGGCCACGAGGGGCTGAGTGACCACTTTACCCTGTCGGTGTGGATGAAGCATGCCGTGGTGCCTGGCAAAGGCAGGCGGGAAGAGGAGACGGTGATCTGCAGTACAGTGCGGAGCGGTGAGACTTCTCCTGGAGTGGTGACACTTCTGCCCACTGCCTCTTAACTCATTAGAAGGGATTGTCCCTGCAGGAGTAAATCTCTAGTGTTCCAAAGCAGGGCTTGGGCAGGGGTTCCTCTTCAGGAGCACAGCTTCTTTAGGTGTCCCTTTTTCTGAGAGCACTCAAGCCTTCTGTGAGCACATGGTGCTGAGTGCCAGTCATGCATGGCAGTGTGGGCTTCTGGGTTCTGGCTAGTGGGACTGCTTGGAGTGTGACACGTAACTCCCTGTGCTTGTCCCTGGCAGAGGATGGCTACTCTCACTACTCTCTGGCTGTGCATGGCTGCCGGATTTCTTTCCTCTACTGGCCATTGCTGGAAAGTGCAAGGCCTGTGAAATTCCTCTGGAAGCTTGAGCAGGTGAGGAAGGGTTTGCCTCCTCCCCATGTCCCTTCTCCTTCTGCCCTTTGCTGATCCTGTGCTCTGCTGTCTGCCGTAGGTCTGCGATGATGAGTGGCACCATTACGCCCTCAACCTGGAGTTCCCCACAGTCACGCTTTACGTGGATGGCGTCTCCTATGACCCTGCCCTGATCCATGACAACGGCCTCATCCACCCCCCGCGGCCAGAGCCTTCACTCATGATTGGGGCCTGCTGGACTGGTGAGTGCCTATTCCCCAAACCGTTCTCTTCCCATGTGGGAAAAAAAGGGAGTGGAGGGAGACCCAGAAGAGGTGAAAGAAACACCACCCAATACTAAATGATGCAAACCACTCTGCAGCCATTTTGCCTCCTTGGCCCCAAAGCCAGTGTGGCTCCTTCCTTTCTCATGGACCAAGGTAATAACAGCTCAGGGAAAAGTGTCACTGACAGCTTCCTGGACAACAATCATAGAATATGCAATGGATAACCAACTTTCAGGCAGAGGAGAGTTGAAACTCTGTACCTCATTCAGGCACTGGCAGGTGTTTCTATCAAAGCCTTTCACCAGAAAGCAGGCAGTACGATTTATGGTGCTGATTGTATTGATGGGGATTTCTCTGTCTTGAGGGTCTATATGGAGAAATCACAAATCCTTCTGTACAGGAATTGGGTTGAAAGACAAAAATAAGGTTAGGAACAAAGTTAGGCCACTACCAGATTAAAACCTGTTCTGTGAAGATGCAAGGCTGCATTTCCCAGATCCTTCAGTTCTCCTGCAAGACTGAAGCAGAATAGAACTAAAGAAATTCGCCTGCTGCTTGCCTTCACTCTGGCAGAAATTTCTAGTAAGATCAAATCTTTACTGTACTGCTGCTTCTCTGAGGTCAGGGATCTTCCCACAGCACTGTGCTGTCTTGATTGGCATTTTGCAGAACACAATATTGATCAGCTTGGGACTCCTGGAGCTATCTGAGTTTCTAAGGGATGTTGAGAACATAGCTTGTTGTGAATGTGACTGATTCCCAAAATAGATAACATTGGGAAAGGATTAAAAAACTCCAAACACTATAGTTTCTCCCTTAAGTCTGTTACTTGTCCTACAGTCTCACCATCCGCTTCATGAGAGGAGCTCTGCCCTCTGTCATCTGTGATGTGCTGCCTCTAGGGCTGGAGGGTGCACTGCTTGGCACAGAGCTGGTCTTGTGGACTGGCCAATACAGGCACTTGTATAGGTGCTTGCTTGACCCTGTAACTACCATCTTCCAATGCCTTATTGCTCTCCCAATGTTCTCCTTTTGCAGAAGAGAAAAACAAAGAGAAAATCAAAGGAAGCGAGAACGCCACTGATTCTGTGCAAGGTAGGGAAAAGAAAGAAGATGGGTCTCTTCCCCTTTTGACTGTGCATGACTATCACTTCTTGCATGGTGCCCTCCTCATACAACTTCCCCAATCCTGTCCTGCCACCTCCCACTGCCTTGGGAGGAAACCCCTTATTTGGCAGACTGGTCCTTGGTACCTTGATACCTGTGAAGCATGAAAAGGCTGATGGAAGGACTGGCCTGCTTTGAGAGATGGAGTATGCTTTTCGTGTGGAGAAAGAGTCCTCATGCCTGATCATTAAAGCTGGTCTCTGAAGAACACAATAGCCATTAGAGACATCAGGAGATGTCACCTCATCCCTAACTATCTGTGGAATGTGTAGTTTCTTTTACAAGCCCTCACAGGAAGCAGAGTGAGAAGGGGACAAGAAATTGTTTCCATATGGCATTCAGCAGTTTGACAGAATCTTCTCTATGCTACCCACTGTTCACTGCCCTTGTCTTTTTGTTGGTCTGTTTTTCTCACTTCCCCCCATCTGGAATTTCAAAAATTTTCATCTCCTTTCTTCAGCATCGCTTGTCTTCTTGTCTTTGCTTTTCCATACCCTGAGCAAGCCTCTGTCCCTCTCTGCCTCCTTAACATCTGTATGTCCCTCTCATTGTTGCTTTTGTTTTCTGTGCTTTTCCATGCCCTGTGCATGCCACTGTCTCTCTCTACCTCCCTTACATCTGTGTGGCCCTCACACTGTTGCTCTTGTGGTTTTGCTCTCTTCCTCGCCATGTCTCTCACACCCTCCACCTCCCATGTTTCCCTCAGGAGATCCTCTGTCGATACACCACTACTTCCATGGTTACTTGGCTGGCTTCACTGTGCGCCCTGGTAGCTTGGAGAGCCGGGAGGTTATTGAATGCCTGTATGCCTGCCGTGAGGGGCTTGATTACAGTGACTTCGACAGTCTGGGCAAAGGGATGAAGGTATGCCCATCTGTCCAGCTTGCATGGGTCTCCTCCACTCTCCTCTCCAGCTTTGCTTCCCAGGACTTTGCCTGCTCCCCCACCTCAGACAGTTCCCCACCTTTCTCCTTTGTGTCTCTCTCAGCCTGGACTCCTGTCATTTGCCAAAGACCCATGAGTATTTTCTTCTCTTCCACCTCTAGGTTCACGTGAACCCCTCTCAGTCCCTGCTCACCCTGGAGGGTGATGATGTGGAAACGTTCAACCACGCTATCCAGCACGTGGCTTACATGAATTCACTGCGCTTTGCTACCCCTGGTGTCCGGCCACTCAGGCTCACCACTGCTGTCAAGTGAGTAGGCAAAGCAGCACCTCTGTCTCAGGTCAGCAAGAGGGTTACTTATTTTTTGACTAAAGTTACACTCACTCACCTTGTACTTTAAAATAATTGTATTTTAAGATGATCTCAAAATGGGTAAAAGTCTTCCTGAAAATAAATGTTAAATTATCCAGTATCCAAATGGATACTGTAGTACTGGTTCCTAGCGCCTATGCAGAACTTTGGCCTTCACTCACAGTGTTCTAGGCATGTGGACTGGTTTTAATGTTCTCTGTGTTTGTTGATGTGACTAAGTCACCGGAAACCCAGTGGTGTCACTCCTACCACACATCTCTGCTTTGCACAGCAGGCTGTAGGGGAACTTTAGGAAGACTGCAGGAAAAAGGATACTCCCTTCCCTGGAAGTAATGGGCAGGAGGTGTTCTTTTATATGTTGTTGTTTATATGTTGTCTTTATAATGTTGTTGTTGGAAGCTTGGACCAACTGATGTTTTCTACTGCTCTCCTTCAGGTGTTTCAGTGAAGAGTCCTGTGTCTCCATTCCTGATGTGGAAGGCTATGTTGTGGTGCTACAGCCTGATGCCCCCCAGATCCTGTTGAGTGGCAATGCCCACTTTGCTCATCCTGCGTCAGACTTTGAGGCTCCAGAAGGAATTCCCCTGTTCCCCAACCTCCAGATCACCTGCTCTATTTCTCATCAGGTGGAGGCCAAGAAGGATGAGAACTGGCACGGTACTGGTGAGTGGAGTACAGGGCAAGGTGTAAGAGACAAACTGGAAAGACCTACAAGAGTTGCAGCCCTGCCGAGGAAGTAGAGCCCCTATAATTACACCCAAAAGAGAGAGTTTACAAATTTAGAAGCAAAGCACATTGTCTGTCAATATGTAGGCTAATCAGCTCTTATCCCTTTCTGCTCCTCCCTGTACTTTTTCTATCCACTCAGTTCCTTTGCCTCACTCTCTCCTAATTCTTTCCCAGGCTGCTCATTCCTAATCCCTTTAACATTTTACCTACATTTCCCTTTATTGAATCCAGTGCTGGGTGCATGTCTTGCCTGTTACTCTCTCTACTCCTGCACTTACTTAGTCTCATTCTACTTCCTTCTCTTCTGCTTTCTTTTCTTCCTTCTTGCTCCCTTCTTTCTCTTCCGGCATCAGTTATTGCTGTCAATTCCCCAGTCAGTTTCCTCAGACCCTACAGTATCCTGTTCTTCAATTTCTTTTCATCATGCTCACATTATTTCTATGCAGTCTATGCTCTACGTGTCCATTCACTTCTTTCATATCTGTTCTGGTAATGGGATTTTTTTGCTCCTTCTTTTCTGTTTAGAAGCTTTGCCTTTCCTCATACAATGATGAGTTCCTTAAGAGCAGATTGTTCTCAATCCTGCTGAAAGCAGATAGTTATTGAATGTGGTTGCCATTTTAAAGAAGATAAGATCTCAGGCATGGTAACCAGCAGTGTGAGACGGAAAAGCTTTCAAAAGCATGTAAGGCCTGGAAATGTGTGAGTGCTGTTCCTAATTTGCACACTGTCATAGTCAACAAAGTCCTTACAGCCAAGATGTGTTATCATGAACCAGACTGATAATAGTATGTTGTTCCAAAATAAAGTGACTTTATTATGTGCATAAATAATGTCATTAGAACCATCCTGCAACAAGTAATTAGACTGACAGTGATTTTACTAAGGTCAGTGCTAGGTGGAGAAGGAGAAGTAATTACAAATTATGTGAGCACTCTTAGGTAAGCAGGTATCCCTCTGAGTAACTCCTTCCATCACTGGTGGCTGTCTGGCTTTCTGGCCATGTCTTCTTCCTGTTTGTGGCTCAGTGACAGACACACGAATGTCAGATGAGATTGTGCACAACCTGGATGGCTGCGAGATCTCATTGGTAGGAGATGACCTGGACCCAGAGAGGGAGTACCTGCTCCTGGATGGGGCACTGCTGCAGCAGCGGGGCCTGGAGCTCGTTAACACCTCTGCCTACCTGACCATCACAGGTACGTCTCTCCCTGGTCACAGCTATCCAGTTATGCCTCTGTCACCGCCTGTCAGGCATCACTGGGAGAAGCAATTGACATTAGAGATGTGTTGGTGTACTTTGTGACACTGAGATGTAACCATTTCTTGAACTCCTGGCTTTTGGAAGTCCCAGACCGTTTCCTTGGGGAGGTGGCTTTTCCTCCAGCACAAAGTACTGGGACATGGTGTCAGCTCTCACCCAGGCTTGTATCACTCCTCCTGACTTACTCTTTGGGGTTTAGTGTTCTCAGGTGTCAGTAGCATTTTGCATGATGTGACTGGGGGATAACATATCCCACAACCTGTGGACTGGTACAACACTGTTGTACTCTCCAGAACATAACAGGGCTGTTGCTCTCGATCCTTCCTTCCCTTCCACTTGTTTTAGCAATGCAAACAGGGATTTCATCGGGTCCTTATCAGCCAGCTCCATCTCCGAGCCCTTTCCAAAATTAATGGACACAGCATTGCCTTGGAACCCTCTGTACCTTCTAGTTGCTGCAGGGTTAGGATGCCAGGTGACTTTGGAGCAGGAGCTTCCTCACCCCACCCCTCTCTTCTTGTCTCAGGCGTGGAGAGCATCGCGGTTTACGAGGAGATCCTACGCCAGGTCTCCTACCACATCAACCACGGTGCTGCCCTCTATGAAAGGAAATTTCACCTGTCCTGCACTGAGATGAATGGACGCTACTCCAGCAACGAGTTTACTGTCGAGGTACAAGACCGATACATGCACACTGAGGTTCTTCTGCATGCATGGAGAGGACATGGTGCATGGGAATGCATAGAATGTGCCATGGACACAGGGTTGAGTCCTCTCACTCTGCTCTTCCTGCAGGTGAATGTGCTCCACAATATGAACCGAGCTGCTCATCCTAACCATATTCTGGGCTCCCAGCAGTTTGTGCACCGAGGCCATCATTTACCTGCAGAGCTGTCTGGGCACAGTTTGGCAAGCACCCACAGCAACCCAAGTATGTAACACTATCTTTTGGGTTTATTCCTTTAGATCAGGATGCTGATTTTCTGATATCCTGGCAGAACCTATAGCAAAGGATTCCTCTCAGGCTCCCTGTATGCATTATCAGGTTCTCATTATACTGTCCTGTTCCACTCACTGTTAGCCAGTGGACTGCAGTCTTTGTCAAATTGTATTTTAGAGTATGGTGCAACAATCCTCCTCTTGTGGGATATTATTTTCTTGATGTAGAAGCAGACTGAAATCTACACCTTGGAGAGTCTAAGAAGAATAACTCTAAGCTGACTTCATTCACGCAGCTTGCAAAGTTGGTGTGTGGGCTTGTGTAAAGTAATTTCAGAAAGAACATTCAACAGCAGGAGAGAAAAGTGAGTCAAGACTGCCACTGCTCTAAAGAAAGAGATGGGAGAAGGTGGTGGTCAGCAAGGCAGGAAAATACAGGAGGTGGCACCACACAGACAAGAGAGTTCTTGCCCCCAAAACACAGGAGAGCGAAGCCTGAAATCTAGACTAGATGTTTGTTTCTGCTGGTTGCCCTGTGCCACGGGCATGACCACACTCCAATCAGTTCCTCCTGGGCTGTGAAAGCTCTGGAACTTGTTACAGACATTTTGGTCCCCTGTTGTAGGGAACAAACAAGGCACCTTTGAGCTGGATTTTGCTGCAGCTTCCTGCAGTAGCTGATCCCAAGGTGCTTCAGTCCTGCAGCTGGCACTGCAGGGACAGCCTGTGTATGTGCCAGCCTTTGCCTCTCCCTTCCCCAGCTCTGCTTGATGGCAGCAGCAAACTTGTCCCTGCTGAACAGAACCATAAACAAATTTGTGGAGGGCCTGGATAGATTTTTCAGGGAAGGTGGTTACCTGGGGAGTTAAGGCTCCGTCTGCAGGCCTAAAACAAACATGTGGGAGTTGGGCTAAAGGTCTTAGATGAATTTCAGGTTTTCTCCTGTGGAGAAGCCAGACTTTTGACACAGCACAAATTAGAAGTCCATTCTAGCATTCACATCTGCTCCATGTCCAATGAAGGCATCTTTTGTCTTCTTGCTTTCTCTACTGCTTGCACAGAAATCATACCCTCTGAAAATCATCCTCGAGCCCTTAGAGGCTGTCCCCAGCACACATTTCTCCCTCCCAAGAGAAGGATACAGATATATGCTGTGCAACATATTCTGGTGAATTCTGCAGATAAAGATGTGCAGAATCTGCAGGCCAGGCTGACATCACAGGAACTGCCTGTGCCCAGGGGCACAGAAAAGTCAGGATATGTTCCTGCATAGGAAAAAAAACCCAAGCTCTGCCCAGGAATCTGTTTCTGCATGTCAGGTTGGGAAATGCATGTTTCAGTGACGGACTCTAGACACGATTTCTTGCTTTCTTTCTTCCAAGTGGTCCCCAGTGCTGCCACTGTCATCATCGTGGTGTGTGTGGGCTTCCTGGCACTTATGGTGATCCTCGGCATCCTGCGCATCCACTCCCTGCACCGGCGGGGAGTGGGGCAAGAGGTCCCTGGCGCTGCCAAGTCAGGGCACACCAGCACTGGAGGCAAAGAGAGTGACATGTTCTGGGACGACTCGGCCCTCACCATCATTGTCAACCCCATGGAGGTGAGGAGCAGCCACTGTGGCCGGGGCTGGGTAGGCAGCTGGCTTGTCAGATGCTTCGCCTTACCCCATGTCTCATCTCCCCAGTCCTACCAGAGCTGTCAGGAGAGGGCAGCAGGAAGCGTGGAGGGCAGAGCTGGCCAGGGCTTGGAGGATGATGACGACAGCACTGACTCGGAGACACCCGACTCCCCGGACAGCAGTGACATGAATGACCGGCACATCATCGGCAAAAGCGACGTCTCTCACCGCTACTAGGAGCTTTAAAACACTAGCCCAGTGGATCACCCCAAAACATATGGCAGGAAGGAGGAGGTGTCTTACTTTCAACTTCTTTCCTCCCCCACCGTGTACACATGTGCTCCTCCCTCATTTATCATTTCTGCCTCCCGTGTTCCTTCATCTTCTGCCATTCTCATTGTGGACATTCCCCACATTATTGACCCCCCATCTGGCTCTCCAGAAACATGTGTAAGGGCACTTACACATGATGGTGGCACAGTTCAAAACTGTGATGCTGATGTTGGAAAGAACAGAAATCTGAAAGGCAGAGCCAGCCATAGGGCTCAGAGTGGGGTTTCTCACAACCCCTTCCCAGATATTATATATATATATTGTATATTTTTTCAATGTTGTCATTTGAGGTTTATTCTCGTTTCATGCAAAAGAAAAAAAAAAAAAACAACCAACAAACCACTGCAGCTTTGTGTCGCTTTGTAAAATTGTCAATACTCCTAATACTAAATGAATGAAGGTAAGAAAGATGAGGAAACAAAGTGGATTTTAAAATAAATGGATTTCAAATAAAACATTCAGGACTTCTGCAGTTTTTCACTAAAACCAGGGAAAGAAATAGTGTAGCCTCTAATGTGAGACTGGAACTTGTCCAGATTATGTATTTACTGAAATTACTACCTTATCTCGGGGAAGGGTTACATTTTTTAGCATATGTGATGAAATAAGAAAAACACATCACTCATGACCCTACCCCCTGCCTTTCTGAGAGTCAAAATACTCTTTGTAAACACAATGTAGCCTTCCCCAGGACTCCCAGCTAGGAATCCACAGCGGAACAGAAGGCACCCAAGCAGGCAAATGTAGCACGTGCAGCAAATTGAATTCTTGAATACAGAAAAAAATATAAGGCTCTTCCCATACACTGTTATCAATAGAAACAGGCCAAATCTCCTTAGCTTCATCCATCTTCTCACCTGATCTGCTTTCTTTACCAGTATGACAGAGTATTTTTTATAGTGGGGTTCCAGCCTGTAGAACAGTCCCAGCATTTCTGAGGGAAGGAGGCATCTTCCCCTTTCTGAGAATGGAGGGGATGGAAACACAACTAGCAAAGCATGGCTCTGAGTCCAGCAGTAGCATGAGTTGTTAGGATAGTGCTTCAGAGCAGATTGTGCTTCTCCCCTGGAGCTACTTGGTTTGTCAGACCCTGCAAGACGAAAGGGGGCTGCCAGCTGCCTGACACATCTTGGGGCAGTGGCTGCAACATGTGAAGGATCTAAAGGAAAATTTTGTAATTTGTTGTCAGCCAAAGTTGAGAAATCCTCCTTAGGGGCAAGAAGGCAGTACAGTAGGTGAGAGTGGAAGAGCCCCTCTGAGGGCATGAAAGGTTGCAGCACAAGACCTCTGCTTGCTGCAGTTCTTTCAGATGTCTCAGCTCTAGCCGGTCTTCATGCCCTACGGTGCCCACGTATGGTTGTTACTGGGTCCAGAAGAAGTGAGCATGCTGGGGCTAAGACACTTATTTTCTGCTTTGTCTCCTTCCCAGTAAGTTCCATGCCCTTGTTTCATCAAGGGAGTTTACAACAGGCACTATCAAACCAGTGCCCTGACATCTTGAAGCACTGGAATAATTCAAGTCTTCAGAAAGAAAAAAAAAGGCTACATTGTGCACATCGGAGCAAAAAACTTGGCACAAAACAGTCGTTGTGTCCTGCGAATGCCTGACCCAGATCTGATCTGCAACAAAAAGTACCACCTCTCAGAGCACTGAAAAAGACCAGGTCTCAAGACCACGATGTCCCTGTACCTCCACAGCAGCCTCAGCCAAGTGCTACAGCTTACAAGGTGGAAGAAGCCAAATGTACAATGGCTTCATAAGTAGCCATCATGATGGCTGCGTTTGGGATCTGGCGGATCAGGTGTGCCAGGAGCCCCCGGTACAAAGCCAAGGGTCCCTCTTCATGGACCACGAGCTGCAGAGTCTGTGTAAAGGAACGGTATCGCGACCCTTCCTCTCGCAACCGTGTCCGAATGACCTCTGCAGAGACAAGATGGAGAGTGATGTATTAGGAGGTGGATCCTACGGGCATGGCATCTCCTGTCAAGGGGAACAGAAGCAGGGAGAGTGGCTCCACTCACCGTGTGGATATGCAATGCATGTAGCACATGTTTTGGAGACAGCAGCAGCACCCATTAGTCCAAAGAAATCATGGTTGCTTGGTGGGAGCGTGAGCGGTGGGGAATAGGAATGCTGGCTGTTTCTCAGCTCCTGTTTCAATGCTTCGTAGATGACAAAGTGTATTATGGTCTCTGACACTCCAGCATAGGAGGCAGTGATCCCACGGTAAAATCCACGCAGGCCTTCGGTGCGGTACACGTGCGTGGCACACTGGAGAGCATTGCTGGCCATCTCTCCCTTCACCCTGCAAAGAAGGGAGAGGGTTAGGACAGCATAGTGCACCCCTGACCTACAGTGTGAACACAGCCATAAGGCTCTTGCCCAGCCTATGACTTACCATGTTCTGATGGCAAGTCACAGACCTCTCCCTACCGAACACCACCCCAAACCAGTCCCGATGTGACACGCAGTGGCTCTGCACTGCTGGCCTGCCTTACCTGGCTTCCAGCTGCATCCTGGTTTTCACTAACCAGATGGGGTTGGTGAGTGTGGCTGAGGTAATGCCTAGGGAACAGAAGAGGAAGATGGCCATGAGCACCAGGATCACACTGACAGTTTGTGAAGAGGTGCTGATCTATCAGCTCTCTGAGCTCTGCTTGGCAAGCTGCAGGCATCTGCAATTTGAGAATGACCTTGAGAAGATATATTTAGGGCAGACTATTTGATTCTCCTCCTCCCCTATTCCAGCCTTTGTCTAGTGGTAATTAGCTCCTCTGCCTCCAAAAAAGTCCTACTACAGGCCTGGGTGTTACAAAGAGGCAGGAAACAGCAGGCTAATTTTGCAAGAGTGGAGGATTTTGTTAGAGAACTGGGATATATCAAGAGAAATGGTTCTGTGAGTGGTCTAAATTACACGCTGCCTTCTCCCTCTCATGGCAGAATAGAGCTCCTGATAGCAGCTGAAGGGGTAAAGACTAGACTTCAAGAGATGAGCCCAAGAAGAATCAAGAGTGAGAAAATATTTTGATTACCCAAGGAACTCACTTCTCCAGCTGGGGAGGGAGAAAACTTCAGAGAAGCAATGGAGAAGGAATGAAACACATAGACACTTCCAGAGAGAAGGACTTCTTGGCTTTGGTTTGAGGCAGAAAAGGCTCACCTGCACAGGCTGCTGCTAGTATGTGTACTTTCTTGGACTCCGGTACCAGGACAGTATTAAGCCTCTCCTTAACTCCAGAATAGGCAGCAAAATATATAGCCCTGGTTGGAAAAATATACAGAAGAGGTTATGGCTCCCCTATGAAGAGCAGATACACTACTGTGGGGTCTTACTTCAACTTTTCTTACTCCCAACACAAGTTTGTCTAACGTGACATCAAGATACCATTTATATCTGGCCCACAGCAATAATCTTAACACTATGACCAGAAACTCCAGAAAATGTCTGTGTGAAGGGGTGCTGTGGCACATGAGCACAAGGCCCAGACCGCTTTCAGAAAGTGGAGCAATATTATGACACAGGTCCCTTAAAAAGTGTACAACATGAGGCACTGTCATGGAGCAGTACTCACCGGGAAGGAGCAACCCCAGCGAGGTTTGGACCCAGACCTCGGAACAGGGACCGCATGCCTTCTTTCTCAAGGATGGCCCTACACAGAAGGAAATGAACAGAGAAATCAGCAGAATAACTAAGCTGGGGGCTCTCCTGTTCCTCCTCTTTCTTTGTTATTCAGCATTTTTTGTAGCACCCTCTCCTCACCTCCCATGCTAGCCTTTTTCTGCCCTGCTCTCATTTTCTCTCCAACCACTTCTCCTCTCTCCTTCAGTCACAGAATCACAGAATGGCTTGGGTTGGAAGTGACCTTAAAGATCATCTAGTTCCAACTAGCCTGCCATGGGCAGGGACACTTTTCACTAGTCATTGAATCCTACTCTTGATGATGCCGTCCCTCTGGGTCAGATCAAACCACTAGGTGAGAAATTTCTCACAGTCCCCAAAGCTGCCTTGCAGAGCACAGATCACTGGTGAGAAACAGATGTACCTGTGCTCTGATCAAACTTTTTATTGCACTTGTGGCTTCCAGAGCTTCAGCTCAACTCTTTCTCTCTCCCCTCACACCCTCCACCTGACGGCCAAACCATCACCTCCCTGGTGCTAACAGGCACACTGCCCTGTCCTACTCACCTCAGCAACTTGAGCACTCCAGGAGATGGTGGGGTGGGATTCATTAGCCTCACACTCATCCCTGGCAGCTGTATCTCTGGGAGGCACAGAGGCCGCAGTGCCAGCTGGGATGACTGTAGACGTGTCTTCACCACTTCCAGGGGACAGGTCAGGATTGCTCCAGCTGTGCCACCACATCTAGGGCACAGCAGCACATTTAAGAATGACCTCTGTGCCATAATGGGGCAATAATTCTGATCCTGCTTGTCGACAGCTTCTCCCCTCTGGGAGAGGAGGTTAGGTACCCCAGCCTGTGCCACACATGACCTCCTGCTCTGACACTGATTAACGTAAGAGCTCAGCTTGGGACATCATCTGGCAGCCTCACTCTGAAACCTTACTCAGTATTTGAGACAAAGAGTCCCAAGTCCATGGGGACTCAGCAGTCCCCTAGAGCAAACATTTCTCACTGCAAAGCCTTCTGCTGAGGTCACCAGGCACCGTGGCTCACACCTTCCCACAGCCACATTGGCTTACAGAGGAGCAGCACAGAACTCTCCCACCCCTCAGCCTGCCCATGCCTTTAATCCGTAACTAGGTCAGACCCACATTTGCAAGGCCCTGTAAGCAAGATCCGTATTTTTTGCCAACAGCCAGGCTCTCTCCAAGCCTGGCTTGCTTAATGAAAGAGGACCCTGACCTTCAGCAGGCAGAACCTATTTTTGGAACTCATGAACCATCTCCATCAATTGGTCTCGTCACACGGCAAGAATGCTGAAAGGACATATATCCCCTTTTTCCCTTTCTACCACCCAGGGACAAATCAGAACTGATACATTTGGTTCTCAGCTTCTGCACCTCTAAATACTTTGAGTGATAAACTCGGCTCTTCTAGAGGATGCTCAGTACCTGAAAGCCCATTTTTAAATGAATCTGCATGTAAGCCATGCAAAAGGCTTTGACAAATGGACGATCATTCACATCTGCTACAGCCAAGGTTGCTTTGTTTCACAAGAGATGGAGGCTTAATAAAAAATTCACTCTGCTCCAAAGGAAGAAAAGGCAACCAAAGAACTACAAGATATGATGGCACAGGACAGCAAATGGCAAGAGATCTAAAGAATTGTTTTGAAAGTCTATACAGCTCAGTGCATTATTCTCACAGCTTTTGCTCTTAGGGCATCATTTATCATTGCCAATAGGTGGAGGGGAAAAAAAAAAAAAGAGAGGCTTGGATGCCTATTGCACTGACATCCAAGAGCTGAAGATATGGCAGCTAGGAGATTATGCAGCTAATGATGGCAGCAACTAGCTATGCTATTCCATAACACTGATGTTGCTTTGTCAAGCCCTTGGCAGATGTACACAGCGGTAGTGACGACCTGCAGAGCAGTCTATCAGCAGCAATTTCCCTCAGGAGGCATATGATGAGTGGTGGGAGTCTGGCAACGTGACTCCAGAATTTAGCTCCAGCTCAGAAGACAACACACAGCAAAGCAGTGAACATCCTGGCTCAGGTTCTCTGGCTGAACAAATGGATCAAGCACAGACACCAAGACACAGCCTATGTAGCAATCCAGAGTTGTATGAGGCAGGATCTCCTTTCAAAAAGGCCATGTTGATTCTTCCCATATAGCCCATATTCATTTAGGGGGCCCACAGTCCTGTTCGTTACGATAGATCCTATTAATTTGTCTGTAAGGCTCCAGACTTACATGCCTGTTGTTTTTTTGACCAGAAGTACAGTCTCCAGTTCAGGAGAAGATTGAGTACAGTGGTGACAGATCAAGGTCTAAAAGGTCTGAATAGGGCAATTTCAACTCCTTATCTAAAAGGTGAGCAAACAATACATCAGGAAAACATTTAGAGAAGCAATTGCTCGGTATACTAAAAATTCTTCTCTCTAATAGTGCATAAGGAAACAAAAGTTTATGTAATACTCTCTTAATTTCTTATTTCTTCACGAAGTCCCCACCTGCAATGGTCAGGATATGAACTTAAACACATGCTTCTAGTATATATAAAAGTTTCCTGAGGTCAGGTTCCTGAAGCTACTGATATATATAGATAATGGAGAAGTAGTATAAAAGAAATAATAATAACAGTTAAAGCAATTGTTACTCCTTAGAATGGTGGCCATTTAATCAGCAGAAAGAGTGTGAGGTGAAGGGGGACCCTCTGAGCCACTATGTCTCAATGGCAAGACTAAAGAGGAAAAAAGAACACCAATTAATTAAAGCTAAGTAAATGAGGTGTACCAGTTGTTCAAAACTAGAAGAAATCTCAACTGTGATTTATTACTGTGCATTACATGATGATACAGCTGCTTACACTGTATGAAAGACATAGGTCTGCAAAATTCTTCTCTTTCAGGAGAAATGGAAAATTATGTGTCATTACTCTAGAAGCAGGAACTAAAGCAATTTCTGCAAAATAGGATGAAGAGCAGCAGTTAAAACAAGTACAACATGTACTCTCAGAGCAAAGTCATGGCAAAAAGTGCTAATTGAAGAAGGCAGGTAATTTTATCTTAGAAAATGGTACTTGCCTCTAGATCTTGCTTTCACATTTTAAAGGCAAAACTGGAAAGTTTGAGGTGACAGAAAAAGAGGATTAGTTGAGAAATACGAAAGATACTGTTAACGTTTTTTCAATGATCTAAAAAGTGCATAAGCATGTGCACAGATGTGACAAGGTTTACTGGTAATTCATGTTAGCTGTTACTTAGGCTAGCCAAGAATTGAGATGAAGATCTTAATTTAAGAATAGCAATGCTGGGTCAGACAAACCTGCAGTTAAACCAGGCTTCTGCCTAGGACACGGACAAATAAAGGTCATCCACAGAATTGCAGGAGAAATACTCACCTCCAGAGCACTCTCCCAGCTTCCCACAACTTTCAGCTCAGGGATTTCCTCAGCTGGAAACGTTACCTTGCTTTTAATAGCCTTCAACACATTATTTTTCATTCATCTTTTTAAAATGCTTCCTGGATACATAAGAAGCCTTTACTGTCTACCATCCTGTGGCCAGGAGTCCCACAGTTTAACGGCACACTGTGGTAAGAACTATGTTCTTGCATTAGTTTTGAACAAACCTCTCACAAGGTTGTTTTGAAAGTCCCCAGTTCTTAAACTGGAAGATAAAGTGAACAACTGTTCCTTCATGAATGAGACCCTGTTTTGTTTCGTTACATAAACCAGTAATATTAAATATAGTGCAGCAATAAATGGAACTTTTCATTCATCTCCTATTCACATTATTATCCCCGGGGTTTTAATTATCTGTAATTCAGGAGTATTGCTTAATGGATGAGGACGGGATACAGACCTACAAAGTTCCCACTAGTGATATTCTTGTAACTAGCCAAACTCACAGTTCCTCAGGAAACATGGTGGAAAAAGATGAAGAAAAGTTTAAGAAGAAAGCTAAGAAATAAAAATATATTAAGAAAGTCTAAGATGCAATTATTATATAGTTCAAAGGATAAATTAGTAAAAGATAATAACATATACAAAATAAAATAGGAACAGAGAAGGCAAATACACATATGCAAAGACTGACATAGCACAAGAAGTGCATTAGCTGCAGAAATGTGGAGATTTACTAATTAAAAGCAATTAAATTATGTGCTTTATTGTATGTGCTGTATCACAGCCTTCACTGTCACACTGACTCCAGCAGGTTGGTGGGATTTGGAAAGGGATTCGATGGCTGCCTAAGCAGAGGACTTTTGCAGTTACTCAGAAAAGTCCGGAGGACCACATTATCTTCTGCTTTAGGGCACTATAGACTTGAAGCTCATTGTTTTGAGATTTTAAACAGAAGAAGGGGGAAACACCACGTGGGAAATGACTTGCTCAAGGGCACGCTTCCAACGCAGAGAGGCACCGCTGGGATCCAAACACCTGACTCACCAGCATCAGCCGCACTATTTAAAGCCAGAAAAGCCACACAGGAATCTCAGCCATGCGCTGATGGAGAGAGCTGGCCGCCCTCCCGAACACATGGATGCTCCACCATTTGCCCCGCTGAAGAGGCCTCGTGGCGCCTCTCGTTCAGCGCTCCGCTTCCCTTGTCCCCCACACCCGCCAAGCCCAGGCTGGACGAAACTCCCCGTCCCACAGGGAGGCTCTCGTTCTTCCCAAGCCGCGGAGCTAGACATTCACCTCGGGCTGCGGGGCTGCTCCCCAGCGCCGAGCCCCGACCCGGACCCGGCACAGCCGCTGCGGCGCGGGCGAGGCCGGCGCGGAACCGGTGGGGGCTGCTCTGCCCCGGCCGCCGGCGGCGGCTGCTGCTGCTGGACCCGCGGCCCGAACCCCGGCCCAGGGCGCCCTCCTGCCCCAACTCACCCTCCGGCGAGCAGGTGGAGCAGCGTGCTGTGCTGCGACATGGCCCGCCGCTGCTGCCCGCGCCGCCGTGGCCCCCGCCCGCCCGGAGGAGGCGCCCGGGCGGCGGCAGCAGGAGCGGCGGGCGGGGCGCTGCGGGAGCGAGGGCTCCCGCCGTGCAGATTTACGGGTGCTACTTCAGGCGGCTTTTTGCCCCGGCCACTCAAGGTTCTTCCATTAAAAACAAACGAGCACCCCCCTCCCAAGCTCCTAAGCCGACCCCCAAACTTAAATTCGTCTTTGTTTTGCAAGTAGGGGAGCCAAGGCAGAGGTGGCAAACTGATTTCTTTGACCACGGGAAGGTGTTGGGTCCAAGAGTAGAGCCAAGTCGTAACTGACTCTCGTCCTCGCTCATGGGACCACAGACGCTTCCTCGGATGTTTGGGTTCATATAAAAACGGGCCAATGCTCTCCACAAAAAAACCCCAACCCTCTGAATAAATTAGACCCATGACTTTGAAGTTCGGAGGATGAGTGTGAGAAAGACAGGGAATATTCAGGGGCAAAAGATCCTCTATTTCTTTTGCAAATGCACAGTTTCAGAGGGCGTCAGAGTTCAGTGAATATCATCTTCCTTAAAAAAAGCAGAATGTACATCAACATGATGCTGTTGCCAAAAAGGCACATATCAGATCAGTTTAAGTGTTTAGGAGGATAGCCTGTAGGTCAGATGAAACAAACTGTTAGAACAGCTCTGTACTGCTGTGACTTCACTCACAGCACTGAGTGACACAGGACCGAGTGTCCAGTTTGGGTACCATGCTGCTACAGCAGAGGCAAATGTGGGGAGTGAATCCACAGAAGCGAATAATCACCTTGACCATTCAAGCAGAAGGATTGAAAAAAATTGCAGAGTTTAGTCTAGAGGAGAAGGAATTAAGGGAGCCACGGCAACTGAGGCCAATTAAGTACAAAGATACTTTGAAAAGGAAATGAGTACCTTAGCAGCAGTGGAGAAGAACAGAACTATCAGCTCATCAATAGTGCCTGTCACTACCCAGGCAATGAGGGGAAGACCAGTAAAAAGACTGGCTTTTTGGTCACTGAAATTAGAAATTGGTCAAAGGTACCTAGAAGCTCCAAGCATTTTTCACTTGTCTTCACTGTGGTGGTAGTTAGGGGGATATCTTAAATAGCACCAATTCCAAGTGAGGAAAAAGTAATTCTAGATTTCTAAGCACTTAGGCAAAGTCAGTGCTTTCAGACCAATTAGGGCTGATGAACTTCATCCTGTGGTGGCTGGAGAACTGGAGAATGGCCCACTGGCCATTCTCTTTGAGATATCTAGACAATGGAGAGGTTCAGAAGACTGGAAAAGGCCAAATATATTGGCTATTAAAAAAAAAAAATCTGATTAATTACTGGCCAGCCAGCATAATTTTACTGCCTTCCCCTGTGATACTAGAACAAATAAGCATTATGTAGACAACGTACATTTTCCATTTCCAAAAAAAAAGAGATCAAGTTAAACCAATCTTGCATGGCGGACTTGTCCTTGTGGACAAGGAAGTAACAAGAAATGTTAAATTTTTCACTTCAGTAGGATATTTACTCTGTTTCATCTGACAGTCTAACAAGCATGTTAGGAAACATGGGAAACTGCACCTATTGAAATCGCTGTTGGGAGAGTCTGATGCTGATCGGAAAATTTTAGATTAGTTTTTGATGCTGAGCTGTCTATCTGAAGAAAAGTATCAAGAAGTCCTGCAGAGATCTGTTTTTAGCATGCTATTAGTGGGGTCTTCTTTCAGTAATTTTTCCAGTGGACTAGAAAATCTGCAGACAACGTTAACCTGAGAGGGGTTGCAATGGATTTGGTAGAGAAAATTAATATTCAAATGATCTTGATCAATGGGAGAAATAGCCTGAAAGTGTAGAACACCATTTAATAAAACCATGTGCTAAGTCCTGCACTGGGAAAGAAACAATGAATATCACAAAGTTAGGATGGGGAATAGTTAGACAGAGACCTCTGTTTTGTCACTGATCCCCATCAGGGCCAGGACCTTCAGCAGAGTATTGGTATTCAGAACAGCTGAAGGATGCAGAGCCTGGAATAGCCTTTTCAGGAGCTGTACTATTTGCTTCTCTCATCTCTCCAGGAGTTATTGGGACCCTCTGATATTTTAGTTCTTGCTGCCAAATTATTTACACTTCGCTTCCAAGGGTCCATTGACTCTGCTTCTTTTCATGTTGACTTTAGATCAGACCCTTTGCTTTCTGCCTGCAAACAGAAATAGTTGTGGCTTCAGCAGGATACTTATCTACCAGCAACTATAGCTGTGGTTGTCCTGGATGCTCTGCCACCACTGCCACTTCTGGGTCTTCCAGTTGCATCACAGGTTTTTGGGGCTCTAAAGGATACAGGGCCATCCAGCTTGTCCTTCTGTCTCCTTTACTCTGGGTCTAAGATCTAGAAAATCTTGCTCTGCAAGCTGTCTTTCTGTACCTGCAGGTGGAAGGGGTGCCCATGCCTCACTCTTAAGCAATAGTAAATTATGACTGAATTACAGAAGATGATTTCTGAAGGCCTCCTACAGGTTTTCTCCAGCCTGGTGCAAATGGTACCACCACATTTTCAGCAGATCAAAGGATTGCTCAGTGTTGGAACGGGTTCAACAATGAGGGCTCCTTTGCAAGAGTCTTGGTGAACCTGAAGGCAGCTCAGGAACAGGAAAAACAAACTGTCTTCCCAGGAAGAGCGAAAGAAGGAAAGACAAGAGAGGAAACATTTTACTGTAGTGTTTCTTGTCCCTGCAGACATCAACGATGACCCTGGGTGCATTCCCTATGGGGCTGTTCTTGCTGCTCAGCCTCAGAAGGGAGTCTGTGGGTGCTTTTTTTACAGAGCAGTATTTCCCTGTCCCTGTCCTGAATCAGAAGGTGAAGCTGGTACCATAGGCTGGTGTCATGGGCATACCCAAAACCTTGTTGCAAATGTTTATAAACCAAAACTACTTCATGTCTTCTTCACTGCTCAGTCAGCGATGGCTTTTGGATTTCTGTCCCTGCCTTATCTCAGTGCCTACACTCCCCTTCTCCATGTCTTTGTGGGGTCTATTGGTTTTACTTAGGAGCAGCATTGCCCATCTCTTCTTCTTGAAAGTAATTTGGGATTCCACCCCACAGCCTTCTCCATCCCGCTGTCTCCAAGTGCTTTTCTAACCCTTGAGCACACTGAGCATATGTAAGACTGGCATTTGGTAATAGCAGGTGAGTCTTGTTTTAACCTTCCAGGATGCCTGAAGTGTGCTTTCAAATGAATCTTCCAGTAATCCATGCTTGCTGGGTTTGGGTTTTTCCTCCAGGGCAGTCTTGGTGTCCACACGAGATTCCTTTTTGGTGGTGCTAAGCTGTGCATAGGGGACACCCCATGCACATCAACCACTAATGGGTGTGCAGTCCACAGGACCAAGGAAGACATAATCCAAAGAAAAGCTCCCCAAACATGCTTGGTGTTGATTTTCTATTTCCAGTCCCAATTCTTAAAACTTTAAAGGCTTGCTCCTGTTGAGCCATAAAACTTGCTAGCACAGAACTCGCTGTAGATGTCACATGCATTTCAAAGCTGCAAAGACAGCAGGCAGGAAGACCTACTGTCAAAGAATTGTGCCTAAAACCGCACCAGATGTCACATTTTGGACAGATGAAGTGAACCTGACAAATCCAGAGAGGACCCTGCAGAGGAGCATATTCCTTTGAAAAGGAGAAGATGGGATTTGATTCTGAAGACAATTTATTTCTAGCACCCTAATGTCATGGGAGGCAGCACACATTGTGCAACCTCCTCTTTGTGCTTTTCCCATTTTTTTAGAGGCTATCCACAAATGACCTCTGATTTTCCAGGTGGTTTGTCCTTTGGAACCACGGGTGTAGAACGATCAAGGAAGGAGTTGACATTTCTATGGCTTATCTGAAGCTATCACATACTTTTTAACTAAATGTATGCACTTTCAACCTGTGGCTGCCAGCTGCAACATTTTAGTGATCCCAGAGCAAACAATAATGTATCAGTCCATCAGCCGAACAAATGTGTGCTGATACAGTACACGCTCATCTGTGCATATATATGCGTAAGTACCATATACGTCTCGTTGAATATATACATATTTATATATAGTCACAAACACAACGAGATGTATATGGTACATACCATATACCTATATCGTAGATACACATACATATATATCTCATATATACACACCATGCACATCTCGTGGAATACGTATATAAAAATATATATTTACGTACATTCGCGAATACAAAGAGATGTGTACAGAACACACCATATACATAAACCCACCGTATCGCGGCCAGCAGAGGGGCACATCCCTCGGCCGCCGGCTCCGGAGCTGCGGGAGCAGTGCGGGGGACGGGTCCGGGAGGCGGGCGGTGACACGGGCGGCGCTCCGGCTCTGGCCCTTTGAGGCGCTCCGGCGCCTGTCGCTTTAAGGCCGGCCCCGCCCGCCGCGCCAGGGCCGGAGTTGCCGCAGCCGCTGCAGCCGCTGCGGGCCGGGCTGGGGCGGGGCTGCGGTGTGTGGGGTGATCCCGGTGGTGTGGGGTGATCCCGCGGCCGGGGCCGAGTCAGGTTCCTAGATGGGAAAAACGGCGAGTGGAGAAGGGAATCGCTCAGCCTGGGGTGGCCAAAGGCAGGTCCGTGACAGGCGTCGCTTGGGCTGCCAGAGCCTAGCATTCATCTCCGTCGGGAAAACGTCTTTCAGCATCAGACGCTTTATCGCTTTAAATAAATGCGATGAAATAAAGCTTTTCCTCCTGATAGTGGTTTCCTAGCATGTAAACTGTATTGTAACCTCACTTTACACTGAGCACCTTACAGAGCTAAAAAGGGAAGTGGATGTCCGTGTTGGCAATGAGCTGATGAAGGAATCTTCCAGGCCTTTTTGAAGTCTGTTTACAGAACTCAGGACAGGGTGGTGCTATGTGCAAAACAAATGAAGAGGAAATAGTAACACGAGGGGAAAAAAAGATGACAAAGGATATACACACACAGACAAAAAAACAAAGGATCAAAGGTCATTATGGAAGCACTCGGCTAGTTTTAGGCCTGAAAACAAGTTTTTGAGAGCTGGATTTCCTGCATCGCCATGTTGTAGTCTCCAAAATGTACATGCAGCTGAAGCCTGGGAAGAGTATTGTCGAGTAATTAGCATTTACGCTTTCCATTTCTGTTAACTTTCTGGTTACACTGTAAAACAATGACAGGTGACTCCTCTCTAGGTCATCACCCGATTGTAATCCTTCAAAGTGTTTTTCTGCAACACATCTTCCTCCTATAGCTCTTTTAGCTCTCTCTCCATGTTGGTCAGTCTTTGTAGAGCTCACAGCAACGACAGAGCCACTGAGTGATGGGACCTGGTGCAAACTCACAGATTCCAATCCCTGCCTCTTGTTCTTTCCTCCATTCTTAGTTACACAGCTACACTAATGAGTATACTTGACTTTTAGAACAGAAGAGTCAGTGAAGAGAGTTTCTGCCTGGGCATGGCAAAGAAGGGTGCTGTCGTGGGTTTACCCAGGAAGGGTCAGTCTTTCAAGTGACCTATGGTGCAGGAAGCAGTGCACCTTGCTTCCTGGGAAACAGAGCCAGTGACCAGCTAGTTTTGAGTATTGATGGGTGTATAATCCAATTAAAAGCTGTTCTGCCTCCAGGAAAAAAACCATATTTAAGAGAGATACACCTGAGAAAAAAC
>VZTJ01005727.1:1800206-1894681 GCA_013397795.1 Orthonyx spaldingii
GTAAACTGACTGAAAGTCAAAGTGTTGTTTTTTGTATTGTCATTGAAAAAAATAGAGAGGTGGGAAGAGCAAAAGTGTTCTAACAGGTTTGTTCTGGTTCTTAATTTTTTTCTTCCTTTTAAGTCTGTTAATAAACTTTCTTTATATTCTTTAAAGTTTGAGCCTGCTTTACCTACTCCTAATCCTTATCTCACAGCAAAATTAAATAAAATCTGGTAAGTGTGCTGGCGTTTAGCCAAAAAAACTCAGGTGAACGAACTCAATCCACTACACAAAATTGGTGTTTTTGCCCAGTTTTGAACCGAACGAGTACAGGTGTATACTTAGTCCCAAAGAGAAAATAATACACAACTGCAGCAAGAAATACTTGCAGTTTCATTTCCCAGGCATTTCATATCTCATCCCTTGCCAGTGGGCAGTCAGTAGGCAATGAGAAATGCTGGGAAATAATCCCATGCCTGTTAATACAAGAAGCTTTATCTGTGTTGTCTGTAGATCCTACCAGTGCTCTGCCCACCACATTTGTGTGGAATACAATCCCATATTGTGTTCCCTCTGAGAGAGTGGTAACCTCCAGCCATCACCACCCATGTTAGGTGGGAGAACTCCTCTAACACATTGGTCCACTATGTTCTTATTCTACTATGCTAAAGTCAAAACATGATCATAACGTATTGAATCAAAACCACTGCCTTTCCACAGTCTCAACAACACCCACCCTTTCATGCTTCTTTCAGAAATACAGAAGCTAGCTTCTCATTTTTGGAAGTACTGTATTGTGTTTAGCTACTTATCATGTCCAACCATCTGCTGCTTGATGTAAAATAGCCCACAGAATAATGTTCTACATTTTAAATGGTTCCATGTGCAAGGTCATGTTTTCTCTTCCTACAGAGCAGAGTAAATACAGCCATGATACACACAAGATGCTGTGGGAAGTGCCAAATGCTTGCACAGCAGCAGTGAGTTTCAGTTAACAACATGGCACCATCTTTCTGTTTTGTGCTTTTACACTCTGTTCTTGCTCATGGTGTGACCATGGTGTGCAGCGTGGTGTTCCTCAGATTGTTTCCTGGAATAACCTCTGCGAACTCATTCTGAAATCCTTACTTGTGCTACACTTCAGCTCATAACTGTTCTCCTCAATTAGTTCTATCTAGAGGACCAAGCACTAGTACATAACTAGTACCTTGATATTGTCCAAGCCTTAGCATAGTCATGGCTGTGGATTTGACTCAGCCCAATGCAGAGTTTGGAGGATAGTACGGTCAGGGATGGTTCCTAAAAAATCATCTGGAGTTACCCACAGACTAGCTGGCAGAGGGAGTATGGCCCTAGCAAGAGGAAAGTCCCTGACAGTGTTATTTCCAAAACACACTCAGGAATGATGAAGTTCTGAAGTATTACTGTGTTCTTCCTGAAAGATTTCCCCCCTTGACAAGTTTCTTTCCAAAGGCATTGTGTTAGTCAACAGATGTTTGTTTACCAAGGTTTGATCTAAAATTGTCCACAGAATTTTTGAAGGACCCACTCATGGAAGTTTTTCTTTCCATTCCTTTGATGGTCAATTTACATTAATTCATTATTACCTGACTCTTGATTCCTGTTTCAAAGACCTTATAGGTTACATATTCACTCTGTGTTTGTACAGTTCTGGCACAGTCTAGCCTATGATCTGGGCTCATAGTTACTATGAGAATACACTTAAGAAGAAAGTTGAGCTGTGTAGTCTTCTGTAAATTAATAAAACTGGGTTTTAAAAGAGTCAACAAGCACAGAAGAGTTTAATAAAATCCAAGAACAGATTCCTAGAAAAAATTACAGAAGTCCATGCAAGAAGAAAAAAACTCCTTCAATTCCATCTCGGGACACTAGATTTTCCTAGCAAAGATTTTGCCAGTGAGCAAAATGACCATTCAAATCATTGTGCATTAGCAGTAATGCCTGGCTGTTCCTCCACTAAAACTAGGGCTGATGTTCAGGCACACAGGACCTGGGTTATGAATGACTGCAGTTTTTAATGCATGCCCAATGTGCAGGTAAAAATTACTCAGTAAATAGAAAAGATGAGCTTTCAGCTTTTCATTTATAATTAACTCATAAGCAAAGATGTTTCTGGAGTCTTGCTGACATTCTTTATATAAGTAATAAACTCAGAGTAGCTCAGACAATGTAATTTAAGAGTTGATCTAGTTTTATTCCAGTGTAAACATCAAAAAGCAGTTTGACTGACTCGGTAATTACCTGATTAAACATCCCACCATCTTAAGAAAGGAATTTTTCTCCTAACGTAAGTAGATATTTTAATACAGTACCTACAGCTACCTCTGATAATCTACTGAATTCTCTGTCTGGTTCACTTCCCCCCTCCCCCTTCTTTTTCTCTTCCTTTTTCCTTCAATTATCTAGTACTTCATTTCATCCTTCAGTTGAAGGCACAGTAGTGCAGGGTATTGTAGCATGTAAATTCTGGCATTTAATCTGCCTCTAAGTGCTTGATTAACTTGAGAACATTTTCAGAAGTGTAGGTAGATGTTATTTAGTTGCAGAGATTTCTGAAACATTCCCCCCAACACCACCACCTTGACTTTAACTTGTTGCCAGTTTTAACTGTGCTGCTGCTTTTGCTTTGTGTCTGTCCCCCTGAGCTCCTTGCAGCTTGACAGCTTTAGCTTTGGGATTTTGCTTTCTCTATCATCACAGTTCCTGAGTATTGTAATCATTTGCTGACAGTTGCACGTGCCAGGCAATACACTTCTGACATCATTTCTTACCTTAATTCTTTGACCTCTGTGTTAAGAGGTGAGATGATGACATCATCCTCAGGAGGACTGTGATGTCATCAGAAGTAGTCTTAAGTTTCAGTCAACAAGACAGTGACCAGTGAAAAGCAAAACAGAGAGGATTATTTTGTCAAATGATCAAATGTGGAATTGCAATTTTCCAGGAACTGCTGCAGCTGGAATTAGAGGCAGGGCAGGAAGCATTAGTCATGTACCAAAATACTCATCTGTAATGATAACATCTCTCATGCCATCAGTGCTCGCATTGCATAACCACACTTGATTTTTAATCAAGTACTTTTGTACTTGGTTTTGTGACAGATACACCCTTTCCTCCCCCTCACTGAAAAAAAAGGGGATCTGTAGCAAATGAACCACTAGACATGTCTTTTTTCCTTCTCAGAATATAACAAGTCTCCATGAAGGTTCTCAAAAGAGCCTTCTTCTTCCTCTATATCCACATCCAACCATGCAAACCCGTGCAAACCTCAATGCTTCCTTTATATCTTAGCAGCTCTTTCCCCAGTCAAAACTCATTTCTCTGCTACAAAATACTTGGCTACTGAGAAACAGAGGCTTCTGTTGACTCCTATGATCCAAACATCATCAAAGCAGAAGAGTGTAGGAGTATTTGTAATTAGAAACAAGAGAGGCTAAATATATCAGCCCTGCAGGAGGTACATTTTTACCTGTCCAATCTCATCAGAAAGCAATTTACCTCCATATCCGTAAATAGCCACAGTTGAGCTCTCTAAATATAATCTTTAAAAGCTTAGAAGAGCTTGAGCCGTGATAAAGCAAAGCAATAGTGGTGTATGATATTAAGTATATAACAGTGAAATCATCGTGTTCTTTCTTCAGCCAAGACCACAATTCCTGCATATGCTTGTTCAAACACAGACCTGTATTCTGCTCAGGCAAAATACATGCTGGTGTCCAAGTGCACACACATGCAATAAATGAGAGACTATACACCACTCCATGGAAAACCCCTCCGTCCTGTTGTGGACAGAAATGCTTTCCAGCCCAAAATCTAGCTTTTCATCAGTCCAATACATCTGTGCATGACTAGCAAAGCTTCTGCCCAGAATACTGTTTTCAGAGCACAGCAAACCAAAATCATCTGTATTATTTGTTCAGAACAGAATAGTACAAAACATGCTTTGAGAACTTCAAACAAAGCTGGTCTGTTTCCCAGGGTATAATCTTTTCTTCACTGTACCTGTAATGCTTGCAAACTAAAATGGCAATCTTAATCCCAAAGAGGGAAAAGGTATTTGGAAACCAACTCCTTCTGGTGAGAAATTTGGTGCTTTTCTCTCAGCCTTCTGTCTGCAATGTCTAAATCAGACTGCCTACCAATATCAAATTATCCTTGCAAACAAGTTCTGGAAGTTATTGCTCGGGGGCTGTAAAACTGAACACCTTGATTCACTGTGTTGTTTCCACTTACCAGGCAAACTGTAGGTAGCAAAAAGATGCAACAGCTGCACCCATGATAATAAGACAATTAATAGATATTTTGTGTAAAGGTGCTTTTTTCCTGGTGGGCTAAGAATTAAGTGCTATTACAGCTCAGCTTGAAGTTCATTCTATGACTCCACCAAGAGAGTGAAGTATCTAAAATGTGTTTTATAATACAAGTAGCAATATCTGGTGCTTCTCTCTGTGACAGAAAAGTTCTTCACTTCTGTGCAGACCAGGGTATAGGGGGGCTGTGCTGTGTGTGGCTCCTGGTGAATGCAGGGGCACTCTGTCCCTGGCTTGGCACTACAAGAAGCAGGTTTGCTTGACTTTGATGTGAAATAATTCTGTACTCGCCCAGGTACTGTGATTAGTTCTGGCTGTCATATAAACTGGATGAAAAGGGTTTCAATCTCCCCATGAGAAGAGGCAGATGGAGGATTGTGAGCAACCTTTCAGGAGGAGAGGCAGACTCTGGCTGTTGTCTCCCTCAGCAGTGAACTGGTGGGGGGGAGACTTCTGCAGGTACTGCCCAGAAGTTCACATCTTCATCCCTTCATCCAAAGTAAAAAAAAGGTTTACTACTGTTGCTGAAAAAAAGTGAAATAATGCAACCCCTTATTACTTTGTGTTTTGCTCTCTCACTAATACTCAATGTTCTTGAATATTTGAAGTGATAGAATTTAATCAGGTTAGACCAATTTTTTTTAACAACTATGTGTAACATTTAAAAGGTTCCTTTTTCCAGTTCAGCCTCTGCAGCAGGTGTGGGTCCTGTGCCTCCACCTGAAGGACTCCTGCTTTCCCTCCTCAGGGCTTCTGTAACCATGAGGCAGGAGGAAGCTCTGGCCCTAAGATCTTTCCACACTGTTCCTCTCATTCCTTCTGTGCCGAACTTGAAGACACCTTAATCTGGCAGCACGGATTTCAGATCTCTCTGATCTTTAACCTCAAGACTCTGTATTGGGTGATTCGGGGGGAGAGGTGAGATACTGGTTTGGGATAATCTGTCTTAGAAGCGTTTTCCTTGTAATTCCATTATTGGGGATTTTAGTGATTACAGTTTGAGCCAAGGACTGTGCGTGTTTTGAATTCAAAGTACAATCATCCAGTGAATGCTTGTGATAAATTTTTATCAGGCAAAATTTGAGCTATATGGAACAATGACAATATTTAAAAGCATATTTTGCTTAAGCAAATAATCTTTTTAGTCTTGCTTGCTATAAAAACTGACAGTCTTATTGTTGTCAGCTGTTTTGTTCTTAAAATTATATTGTTATAGATAAAGTTAATGATCAAAATTGTGTGAAAATCCTAGGAACAAGCTCAGGCACTGAATTAAATCCTGCATATGCAGTCACAAGACAATAAGTTCTCTTTATTTGCATCAAGCCTGGGCAATTAATCAGTAAATAAGTTTGTTTACTGCATACTTCCTCTTATCTAAGCAGTTCTTCTCCTGATTTAGGCTGAGGAGTTGTATAAAACTCTAACTAGAACTTCTAAGTCAGTTGTGTTAAAGCAGGAACATTGTCATTTCCATTTGTTACCTGCTGTCGTTCTTTACATCTTCTGTAAGGATATGCATATCTATGTGATATTATCTGAGAAATTAGCTTCATTTTTATGATTTACTAGATTCATTTTTGTGAATCTGGAGTGCTAATACAGTTAATAGATGCAACTGAGTTTGCAAAATCATGAAAATGGTACTTTATGTCAGTTTCATGTTCAGATTTCTGTGAGTGGCAGAAGTGTCCCAAGTAATTCAGTAAATCCTTCCCTCAAAATACTCTCAGTGTCAAAATGAGTGTAGTCTCTCCAGAAGTGTTATAGCACTAAAATCCCTGAATGCAGTGGTGAATGTTATTTTAGAACTAAAATTAAACAGCATTTCATCTCCATCAGTCTAAAATTAATTATTAGGAAAACTAAATTTAGATTTGCTGTGACAAAGGATATATTAACCAATGGAGGAACTATAGTCTGTGGTTTGAAAGAAAGCTTTTTTTTCCCTCTGATTTCTGCCACTGTATTGAAAGCTGAGCAAAAATTAAAATCTTACTCTAATGAAAATTTCAGTATAAAAGAGTCTTGAAGTCTAAAATGCACAACAGATTTTGCAAGCAAAACACACCCGTCTTAAAGGGGGGTTTATTATGTCTGTGTAATCTGGTCACAAAATATGATGTATTTGAATGGCTCTAAGGAGGCAATGATCCGTTAGAAGGAAATGTAATTCAATGTTGAACTGAGAAAATTGAAACAATTTCAGTGAGTCCAGTATTAAGATACTATAAATGAACGTATTATCAACCCTGCCTGCTCTACATCTAATTCTTTAGATCCTGCCCTTACATAAAAGGGTCAATTCTGTCTCCGTGTATTCCTGTTCACTGTTTGAAAAAAGCTTACCAGCACTTGCACATACATGCAGGCATTGTTTAAAAACATTATGTTTCAGAGTTATTTTGAGAATATTGGTGCATTCAAGAATTAACATACTGTGAAAATAATTTATCCTTGTTCCATAAATATGGCAGAGGTGTGTGTTAAAACAAGCACTTTGTGTAAATCTTTGGAAATCATTTACTCTGGTGAAATTAGTGAAATCCATTTCATTAGGTCTAGCATGCCCTGGGACAGAAAGCCTTTGTCCTGGTGGCCTGTATGCTTTCCATATTCCATTATGCAAATATGAGAATTCATCAGGTGCTTTGCCTCATTCCTGCTACCCTCATTCCAGTGTACTGTACAGTTTATCTACTTCAGACAAATCTACATACCATGCCTGTCTCTCAAAGCCAGCAGCTTCTGCCCACAAAAACATCAGCTTGTTTTACTATTACTTGCACGTCAGTGACATTGTGTTGGTCGTATCATGCGCAAAAAGAATTCCCATCCCAGTGAGTTTAGAGTCTGAGAGTATCAGGCCTGATGCTCAGTTCACACAAAGCAATATAATCCCATTCAAGCCAGTGAACTCTGCATTACACAAGCAAAGGGTTTGCTCATTGTTTCAAACAGGTGAAGATTTTTCTTTTTAAGAAAAAAACAAGACTACGAACAGGCAAGCAGTGTTTTGTATTAAGCTCTGCCATAGTACAAGAAGAGACAAAGGACTGGTCATAAAACAAAGAAATAATCCTATTTAATAGAATAAAAAACAAAATCATACCCACAGGTAGTTCAGAGTCATGTCAAGGTACATGTCTGCTTCTGATGTGAATTCTTCAGACACCATTTTCCCCATTCCCACCCCCTCACTGCAATCTGGGCACAAACAAAAAAGCCTCCCTATGCAGTCATCCCGGTGATGTCAGATGTCCCTCCCTGCAGCCCTAGATGACAGCCCAATCCATTCACCCTGCATGTTTGTCATGTTGCTTGCGTGGGGTGGGGATCATGCTTATTGCTTATCTACCTTGTCCAGGTCAGATGTTATTTGTTCTGTGTAATTCTGCTTCCTGTGGCAGATTCAGCCTGATATATTTTTCTCACTTTCTATTTCATACTGCTAACTTCTCTCTGCAGACATTGGCACTGCTTAGTGCAAACACATCTTTTATCTGCACAATCTCTGAGACTTTTTTATCCTTAGTGGTTAGCTAATTTCCCACAATATTCTTTCTGTAGGGTAGATTTTAAATGTAGCACATCCACATTACAAAATTCTTCCTCCTCCTCTTCTTCATGTATTTCTGTACTAGCTTATGAAAAATTTAGGACAAAAATCATAGTACCGATACATTTTTAAAAATTCAAAATTTTGCCCAAATAACACATAACCTGATCCTTCTTAAACTGTAATCTTACTGCAAGTATATATATTATCCTCCGTTCTTTCAAAGCAACAGCACAAGTTCACATGGCATGTTTTGGCTACCCAGCAGATGTTCTTGTAAAGTTCAGAATCCCACCTGAATGCAGATCTGAATGTTCCCAAAGTTTAGAATGAAAAGATCACATCTATAGTATTGCTTTACAGGTGTTTAATTTTCACATTTTATGCTGTCCTTTGCTAATTGGAGTTCCTTCCCTGTTTATTTCACTGGCATTTTGAATTCCCAGGTACCCTTCTGTCTGGAAGTAAGGCTACTGAATTGGATGTCCAAACCCAGCCCCTGCCAACAGCAACCAACCTCATCCTCATTTCAGACTGCCTGTTTGGCTTATTTAGCTGTCCAGTTTACATGACATTGCTGATATCAAGCTCATCATGAAGGTTAGATCCTCGATTTGTTGAAGCTGACACACCTTCCTGCCTCTGCCAGACCCAGCTGAGAGGCTGCCAGGCTCTGCCAACCAGCTCCCACAGCGATGAACTACAAGCAAGTCTGCACAGGCTCCTGGATCAGGAAGGTTCCTCTGGAAACCATAGAGTATATCCTACCCTGCACTGTGTAGGTTGTCTGGAACCCCCAGAGTGGGATTGACATGAGATAGCAGTGTAGCTATGCTAACATTACTCTCCACCCAGGATAATACATCTCCTGTGAAGCCTACGCAGAGCTGTGCAGTGGCTCCAGTAGCTCAGCTAAGCGGATGTGATTGTGTGGCTCTGCTTGGTGCTGGGTAGAAATGCTGTGGACTTACCTGTGATTTCAAACACATCACCCTCTAAATACTCTGCCCCACCATCACTGTAAGGGTGGGTCACTCTGAGGAATAGAGTCCAGAGTCACTTAGAAAAGCATCAGATTGTTCCCTGGATCTGCCTCTTTTGCCTCCTCCACCAATCATTCAGCAGTGGCAGTTCTATAACTGGCATGGGAAGTGCTGTTCTCCCCCTCTCATTCATCCTCCTGAGTGGTTCTTCTGTCAATCCATGGCTGTGTCCCCAGACCACCACCTCACAGATGTGCTCTCTGCCTTCCAGGAGAGCAGCAGCAGGGATGTCTGGGCATGTTTTCCCTGGCTTGGGGCATGTCTTGCATCTCACATTTGCCACAGGTTTGCTCACTCTGTGTTTATTGTCTAGTTAAAGTACCAAATTTCCAAATTTTTCTGCTCTTTCCATCCTTATCCTGCTAGTACTGGTCACATATGAGGGCCACCAGTTTCACAGAGCCACCCAGCCTTTCACAGCAATATTAATCCCATATTATAGTGGTGACTCATAGTAACACAGTGTTCGAAGAGTGACACTTGGACACACTGCACTGGGTACCAGGAAGCGGGCAAGAATTTATCACTCCTCATCCTGCTTTACCAAAGACCACTGGGCTTCAAGCTGGGCCTGCCCTAAGGCATTGGAGTTAAAAGGCAAATGAACAATTAAATTCCTACATTTAGATTGCGTGTCCAGACATTTCGAATCCAACCAGGATCTTTCATCAACGGAATCTGAAAGAAACAAAACATAATGAGAAATAATGCAGCTAATTAACCATACACAGAAGTTAATATATACAAGCCTCGGTCATGGTCCTTGAAAGCCAGCTGTTTCAATGAATACCTCTCCTGAGGTTCCTTTGTAAGCCACATTGTCTTTGTGTCATCCTCACTTTATACCTGGACTGAGAAATGTTCTCCATTCTCTCTTTTCACCACCTCAGTTTTCAGGGGTTTTGCAGAAGGGTTTATACTCCTCTGCTAGTAGGATCTGTATCACCAGCTGAAGAGAACTTGGAAGCAGGCAACCCCTGTGAGCTCTGAAGAAGCATAGACCACAACAGGCTCTGTTTATTCTTTTGCAGGATGGAGATGCCAAAGATCTTTTCATATGGCATCATCCCTAGATGTGTTCATGGTACAGGAAGACCTCTAGTACCCAGTAGGACAGGAAAAGCAATTCTGTAGGACAAGAAGAACACCCTTCAGCCCCTTTGAAGCAACCTGGTGCTCAGGGTCTGCATAGCAGAGGCATGAGTTTATTGCATGAGTAGTGCTCTGCAGACAGGCAGCACAGGAGCCTCAGCAGAGTGAACGTACTTCCAGAGACAGAGCCCCACAGCTGAGGTGACAATTACTGTGACAACCTCTTTATGAATGCACAGAAGTAGGAGTGAATGGTGAGTTCATTTTTAAAGAAGCCACAGTTGCAAGACACAGTGACATTAATTAATACCCACTAAGTAGGGTAAGCTTCCAGTGTTGCTGAAGATGAAGGGATACATATAAATAAAAGGAAAAGTTATTGAGGAGAAATTCTGAACTGCATTTTATAATAATTTTTATTCCATAGTGAAATTTCATACCAAAAGGACTAACACTACAGGATCAACAAATATGATGATGATGATGATGATGATGATGATGATGATAATGATATGAACCAATAATTTGAAAGGTTTCCCTTTCTTGCCTAGAAAAACTAACTTTCAAATATGGGCAAGTTTGCTGGTGGTGTGTTCTCAAAACACCCATATTCTCTCATATTCAAATCTCAAGATTTTTCAAGCACAAATGCTCACCAGGAAAAAAGAAAAAACATTCTGATCTCTATCATTCTCAAGTTATATGACAGCCAGAATACTCAATGGAATTTTACTGAGCAAATAGAAAAGGCATGAAATGATCCTTTTTCTGAACTTGCTTCCATTTGAATAAAGACAATGAAACCATTACAAATAGGGAGCAATCAGAAATAGAAAAACAAGCATTACTGAAATAACTTCACCTAGTTCTGGTAGGTCTGGTTCTGAAGGGCTCCATTACTGTCAATTACATGGGTAATTACACTCACACACTCTGGTGCATGTGTAATTAGAATATCATTTTGTGTAGAGGATGTGACAAGTAAGTTTGAGGTGGCACCATCAGAGGAAGACATCGATGTCTGGCACATAGGCCTTTTCTGTTCACGGTAATATCTTGTACTTGGAACATTCCACTAAGGATTGCACCAAAGTTTTCAAACAGAATTTACCAAGTCTCTCAGCAACCTTATGGACCAGGAGATACTATAAATTCCATTTATCAAATTAAGAAACTGAGATACAACCTGATTAAATTACTTATTCTGCATTACAAAGGATTCTAGCATCTGAATTAGGAACAGGCCTCTTTCCACATGGCCCATTGTTTTAACAAATGGTCTCTCTTTTCTATTCTCAGAAGCAGAATGAAAATACTGGCACTGTTACACCAATAATTGAATGAACATAAATACTCTTGCAGGCTAAATTAATAATTGAAATACAGATGCATGTTGTATGCAAATGCTAAATTCAACATAATTACATTTTCCTGTTGCATGTGCCTGTTTTATGTTTAAGAGATACCATAGAGTGGTTTGGGTTGGAAAGAACCTGAAAGACCATCTAGTTCCAACCCCCTGACATGGGCAGGCACACCTTTAATGAGACCAATGGGCTCATAGCCCCTGCCAACCTGGCCTTGAACACTTCCAGGGATGGAGCATCCGCAACTTCTCTTGGCAACCTGTTCCAGTGCCTCACCACCCCCACAGTAAAGAATTTCTTCCTAATATCTAATCTAAGCCTACCTTTTTTCAGTTTAAAGATGTTCACCCTTGTCCTACAAGTCTTTGTTAAAAGTCTGTCCCTAGCTCTCTTGTTGCCCTTTTCTATACTGGAAGGTGCCATAAGGTCTCCCCAGAGCCTTCTCTTCTCCAGCTGAACAACCCCAATTCTCTCAGCCTGTCTGCAGAGGAGAGGTGCTTCAGCTGTTTGATCATCTTTGTGGCTTCCTCTGCACTTGCTCCAAGAGTTCCACATGTTTCCTGTCCTGAAGACCCCAGAGCTGGATGCAGCACTCCACATGAGGGCTCACAGGAGCAGAATCACCTTCTTCACCTGCTGCTCACACTGCTTTTGATAAAGCCCACAACACAGCTGGCTTTCAGGGCTGCAAGCACACATTCTTTCTTTTTCTTTCTTAAAAACAAACAAAATTCCATGATCCAAAAAATGAATCTCAGGAACATTGTAATAGGAACTGCCAGAGGAAAACAGTACGTTTCATTAGCAGAAAAATCAGCAGTGTGTTGTGACAGAGTTGGTAATTTTACAAAAGTGCTGCTGCCTGTGCATTCAGTTCCTCTGAAAAACAGTGATCAGAGGCAGTCCTGTAAAACATTCTTTGTGTACTGGTGCAACAACCACGCGACTCTCCAGGATCCCTGCCAACATTTTGAAAGTGCAGTTAATCTTGCAGTTAAGTATTAGATCTTTAGAGTTGTCTAATCTCTGTTCCTGCTCACATTTGAAAAACAGCCCTAAGGAGCTTTCATTCAGACCTGCAATTAATGGAAAAATTTAGTATTTAATGAATTATGTTTTGTCAATCTTTCAGAGTGACTGTTGTAAATCAACTGTCTGCCTTTCCTATTTAATAGGCTTGGAAATGCAAGCTGACATGGGTAAAAATTATTTTAAAGCAGACACAATGCATTAAATCTTTCCTGCAGCTGTGCCAGCCTCAGCAGGCACCCTGCTGACCTTAGAGAATGAGTTAATATGGGGAAAAGATGACCTTGCACTTAAGCTAGTGAAATAGGACACAAGTGCTATTCCTGTACAAGACAATCAGAGTCAAGGCACAGGCGGAGTCACTGGGACACTCTGGGACAGGCCTGTGCCCTGATGCTGGAAAAACAGCGCTTGGCACGGTGCTGCCACAGCCAGCTGGCAGCTCCCAGCTTGGGAATGAGCACAGAGCACTTCCAACAGGCCTCACAAGGAGGCCCACTGGTTTCAAGTGCTGATGGAGCTTAATAGCAGGAGGTGACTGGATCACACCAGGTAGCATCAAAGCCAGAGAACGGGCACTGTCACTGTTTAGTTTACTACCACCTGTGTAGCCAAGAGGTCCAGATCTCCTCTGGAGATACCTCAGCTTTTTTCCTTCCAGGAGTGTGGGCATATCACAAGCGTTTTTGCACAGTTCTCCTGATGTCTAAAATAAGTAATATACTCCTAAACTGTCAGGGAAAATTCAGTAATATTTATAAGAAAGCTGTAAATCACAGTGCAAAGCAAAATTTGCCCTTTGACCCCTAAAGAGAGTCTTTATGCCCCTGTATTGCCCAGTCTGGCAGCATTAAGCCAAACTGTACTTTTTACAACTAAACATGAAGCATTTAAGAATTAAGATATTTCCTATAGCTGATAGAAGGTTAAGTAAAGCAGAAAAGTAAGAGATAACAGATATGGTGTGATATCTGCAGAAAAACAGATTAGTCTATATTTCATACTCTCACTTAAAGGGAAAAATATATCTTATATAAAAATATTGTAAGGAAAAAATGAAAAGGTAGTAACTGCAACCCATGCCTCCTTGGGAGAGATATGGAAATGCAGAGAGCATGAAATGAAACAGGAAATATTTAGGCATTAGGAAAACCTTATAATAGTGGGAGCACCCAAGCTCTGGTATGGCTTGCCGGAAGAGGCTGAAATCTTTCAGAGCAGTCTGAACACGCATTTGACAGAAACGTTTTAATTATAGTTGAATTTGCCTCCAGGCATAGAGATGGACCGGATGATCTCTGAGTTTCTTCCAGCCGTGTATTCTATTAGTCTGTGATAAAGTGACAGGGCAGAATGAGGGTGCATTTTCAGGAATTCTTTCCTAACAATGAAATCTCACAGTGGAAAAAAATTCAGAAACTGGTGACAAAAACCCTGTTACATGACATGTTTTGAATCTAAGAAAACAGTACAGAAACAAGTTATAGGGAAGCATGGCAGAGTAGCCAAGGGATGGGCAGGGTGACCTAAGCAGCTCTTCTGTCTCAAACTTCTGACTCAGTCTCATGATATCACCTGACTGATGTTTAGCTCATCACTGATGCAACAGGTGTTGTAAACAAAGTTATTCATTTGTGAATTACTCAAGTAATTTAAATCAGGTTCCTACAGTAATCATGCCTCTAAATGTAGTTAAGTACACGCTGAGTGCTTTATTTCTGCTAATACCAGATAGAAACATCCCAATACTTCCCTTGAGAAGCATCTGATGCCCAGAGGTGAGTTACATTTTCCCTGTAGTGTGGGTGCCTGGTGCAAAGCAGCTGGTCTGTTCTTTCACAGAGACCCAGAGTAGGTACCTTTTGTGAGATGCTATCTCCACTACAGAGTAATTTCAAGCAACAAAGAGGAAGAAGGGCCACCTTCTTTCAAGATAAGGTGACAATCCAACTGCCACATGACCATATTACCTTTCAAAGTGACCTGAAGTAAGAAAACCATTTCCTAGTTTCTCAAATAAGTCAGGTTTGACTGACAACTTTAATTTTTCTGGAGAGGTTGTAACTAGAGTCAGACAAAGCTTGGGACATCAGTAAACAATGTGGAAAAAAATGTAACTACCAAGAGTTCTGTCAGAAACTGCAGTAGTGAGTACCTAGTAAAATGGCTTGATGTTCTAATCCTCCAAACAAAAACATCCTTATCTATATTTATCTTCTATAAGAAGTCTACCAAAATAAAGCCACTGGTCTGTAGCAGGCAACATGGGAGCTGCTGCCTGTGAAGATGACCATAGAACAGCTTAAGTACTTTGCAACTTGGAAGCCAAAGTCAAGTTTTATCATATGAAGCACAGGAAGCACAACAAGAAACCAGTTCTGCTTTATCACCTCATTCAAACCTGACCCATGTTGGTGCTTCCAGGTCAAAGAAGCCATTATGCTCAAGCACTCTGGTAGCTCCATGGTCCCAAGGCATCACATGGAGACAGAGGAACAGGTTTTGGATGGGAAGATCACAAGCAGCTTGCAGTCTCCTTTCTTGCCCAGCCCTCACAACCTCTATTGCTCTGGAGATAGTCTGGGAGCCAGGGCAGCTCTTGCAGCATGAGCAGTGTTCTCCCTGCTCCTTCCTGCTGAAAACATGGATACCTGCATTGTAATCATAGAATGGCTTGGGTTGGAAAGGACCTTAAAGACCATCTAGTTTTAACCCCCTACCACCATGGGGAGGGATGCCACCCACTACACCAGGCTGCTCAAATTCCCATCCAACCTGGCCTTGTACACTTCCAAGGATAGAGCATCCACAACTTCTCTGAGCAACCTGTGCCTCACTCCTCACACTACAGAATTTTTTCCTAACATATAATATAAATCCCTCACCTTTTAAGTTTAAAACTGTTCTCCCATATTTGATCACTACCTGCTCACGTACAAAGTTGCTCTCTCTGTTTTTATAGTCCCTTTCAAGTACTAGAAGGCAAGTCTAAGGTCTCCTCAGAACCTTCTCTTCTCCAGGCTGAACAACCCCAACTCCCTCAGCCTGTTTTCCTAGAAGAGGTGTTCCAGCATTTTTATGTACTTCCTCTGGACCCGCTCTAACAGGTCCATGTCTTTCCTGTACTGAGGACCCCAGAGCTAGATGCAGTACTGCAGGTGTTTCTATCTGGTATTAGCAGAAATGAAGCACTCAGTGTGTACTTAACTTTTGATGGAGCCCAGGATACAATTGGCTTTCTGGGCTGAGAGTGCACATTGTCAGTTCCTGTCCAACTCTTCATCCACCAGAGCCCCTAAGTCCTTCTCTGCAGGGCTTCTCTCAATGACTTCATCTCTCAGTCAAGTTCCCAGATGATTTTGAAATCCAGACTTAAGCTGAATACTTTGTAATAATCCAGCCTATAAATTAACAAAAAAAAAAAAAAAGGGAAAATATCCATGGCATTTCTGTCCTGGAGCTGCCGCAAACTGCAGCAGGCCTCAGGCATGGTGGTTTGCTAACGACACTTGGAAGTGAGTTTGAGTAAAGATAATATTAAGGACTGAAGGTAAGACACTATGAAGCTGCACATTTAGCCAGAAACCTCACTGAGTACATACCAGCACTGGGTTAACACAGGGGACTCTGGTCCTTGAAATACACCCTGAAAGAGCCTCATGCCAGGTCTGGATTCTTCCTGCTGAGCTCCTCCCATTTTTTAACCTCACCCTAGTCACTCATAGAGAGAATTATCAGCTGTTTATCTAACATCTTGCAACACATGCTGATAAAGGCTGTTTTGTCATCTCCCACAGACCATTCAGCTGGTGGAGCGTGTTTGGCTGCCACCGCTATTGGCAGAGGTGGTGGCCCCACCACCACACCTGCACTTGCTTTTGTCAGATATTTTAATGGCTGCAGCTAACACTGCACCTGGGAATGTTTCTCTTAGGAACCACCCCAGGCTACCAAAAGGTGTTTCATGAGGTGATGTATCCACATCACCCGATGTTCACCCCACCCTCCCCCATGGCATCAGCCTTTCCAGAGCCAGAGGCCTCCCTGGGCAACATTGCCATCAGCCCTGGACGTGGGAGCTGCTACCCGCAGCTTTCCCCAGACCACAAAAGAGGGCAATACATGCCCTTCCACCAGAGAAGGGTAGAAATGGCTGTTCGTCCTCACAGCCAGAGGCAGAAAGCTGGTGGGTAGTGGAGCTGCATGGCTCCAGTATTGACACTGCCCATGGGCTTGCACATTCAGCTTAGCCTTGGTGAGGCTTTGGGTCATGCAGGCCCTCATTGTTAAGTACAAGGCAGAGGAGTTCAGAGCTAAATCTGGCAGAATGTAGCATCTGCAACCACAAAGAATCTGTAAATTTTGGATTTTTATGATATAGAGCAGATGATACTGATCTGCCCCACTTATGTTCAGTCTGAGACACAAGATATGTGCTCAGTCATGTAAACAGAGGATCCTCAGAAGGGAAAAAAGGCAGGAACTATTAAGAAGTTCTTGACTTAGTTCAGATGGATTCTGGTCAAACAGGCATGGCAGCAGAGCTGAAGTGGCAGCAGGCTTATTTAAAGACTTGAGAAACTGGGTTTGTGCCACACGCTGGATCCCCAGGCTCCCCAGCACCCAGCAGTACACAGAGCAAAGCTGCTACCACTGCTGTGCTGCACCTGCTCTTCAAATCATACTGGGCACAGACTGTGTTTTCACTTGCTAGCAAACTTTGCTGTGGTTCACATACAAATACCTTGTACAAATACCTTATAGAAGCTTGTGGGGAACCTTTGGAAAGGGGCATTTCTGATCCCATTTGTTATCTGTGCAAATTTAGACATGAATTTCAGGAGTGGGGATGGGGTTGGGAAAATGACAGCACAAAACTGGATGCTGTACACTGAAAAGCTGCATGAGCTTTTTATGTTATGAATTGAACCCTTTGTCCATTTGCCTAATGCAGCTGCCTCTGTAGAAGCATAAATGTCATGGCAAGTGGGAGGTAATGGCCACATCTGGGACTGACCTCTAGAACTTAGCTGGGCTTTTTATTCTCTCTGTTTATGTAATTCGTTTGCTTGTAGGCTTTTACTCAGAGGTCTTCCCTACGGGTATCATAGCTATTTCAGGTTGCCAGTGATGCTTCCCATCCCCCTGTCCATTGATTTGTGGTAAGCCTCCCATCAGAATGCAATTTATTCAAAGAATATTAAATTTTGCCACAGAGGGAAGTTCCATCAAGTCAGTAGTGACGTGTAAGTACTTGCATATAAGTCACTGTCCAGAGTCAGTGAGGGCACCAACAGTGATGGGCACAACAGGTTTTAACATATGGCTTCATGACAGGCTTGGTAGAGTTATAACAAGCCTCCATTAAAGTGTCAGGGAATTAAAATATATATGGGGTTTTTTTCCACTTTGTCCATCTAGGAAAAAAACATCCACCAGATAGGTTTGCTGTTTTTGCAACCCTTCAAGCATTCAAATCTTAAAGCCTCACGTGCACATTCCTAACAGCAGGGAAAAAAAAAAAAGTATTGTGTGTAGTTTTTATAGGTTTTTTTAAGGAATTTGCTAGCTACAGCTTTTTAGGGAGTAAGTTTAGGTCAATTTGTGGAACACAGGTATGTTTGTAATATGAAGAGATCTTGTGTCCCAAGATCAGATTTCTGGAGTGGAACAACAGAAGAAGAAAAACAGTCCTACGTCTGAGGGGTAGGTCAGGAAGTTTGGAAACTCCCATTGCGGCTGGCATTATTGCAGGCTGTCTGTGCTCTGCTGCACAACCCAGCTAACCTCACTCTGCTTCTGTTTTTTTAATATAAAATAGAGAAACATTACCAGCCTCAGACTACTGTTATGAAAGTGAATTTCTCAATTTTCACAAAGTCGCTGACTTCCTTGGGTCAGTACACAGGGCTCACATGTAGTAAAGACTGCGTGTATGCAAAAGTAAACACATGTTCATAAATAGACTTTGGAAGCAGCTCCCTACTGGCTCTTGTCCAGGAGAGCAGAAAATAAGGAGGAGGGGAGTGTGCCTCTTCGTTGCAAGTGATTTGTTTTTCTCACTAATGCTACACATTGTTCAGGACTATTTCTAGGAAGAAGGCAGTCATAAAATCCAATCAATATATGCTGTAACATTGCTGACTAGAACAAAAACAGCATGTGCACAACAAGAGGAAGTGTTTGAATCAAATTCTTGGAAAGAAGCAACTCAGAATGCAGTGGGCCAGGAACATATTTTTTTCTGTGGTGCACATTTAGTTCACACAGAAATCTTTAAAAGTATTTAGAAATATTTTTTAAAATGTTAATGATCCATTGGGCTTAACTGGGCTTTAATTATTACTAAAATAACTGCATTGGCTTTGAAATTCTTTCACCATGTCACAATATCACACTTTTAGAAGTTCTCTGCCTCTCCTCCTACTTCCTTCAGTATTTTGCCTTAACAAGGTTCAGTGGCCTGGCAGCCATCAGTCTCTTTGTTAAATGTCATATAGTTTTTCTCCAGGCAGGGCAGTGCTATGGGTGAAGCTTTACAGATCCCTGGCTGTAGAGAATGAAGTTTGTCATCAGTGGATGCTCCACACAGGGCTGGCTGACTCAAAAGCAGAACAACTCCAAGTGTTTATTTTACACTCCTGAAGATACCACTGCAGCTAGGCTGGTGGTGAAGCAGTGCTGGATTGATAGAGCACAACCAGCTGCCCTCAGGAATGCTTTGGGAGTGTGTTTTCTGCATTTAATGTTTAACAACAATATGGAGAGACAGGTTACAAGACCTCCACCACAAACTCCCCCGGCACCCAGCAACACAGCCAAGGCCATCAGAGATCCACCTGTGTCAGTAGAGGATCCTAAGTGCTGTTTCTCTTACCTACACTGAAATGATTTTCCCAGAAGTTAAATCAAAGGAACATTCAGAGCTCCATTTTGTGAATAAACTTTTATTGACTACTTTGGACTTTTAAGGTACTCCTGACTTCAGTGGATGAAAGATTGTTAAGTGTTCTGTGAGAAAATAACACCTTGTGATACTCCAGACTGGTGGGATTAATTTTTAAAGTAACTTCAGAGATTAAGTAGTCAGCAAAAAGAAAGATGGTGGCAAGAAATAATCTGTTCACTGTAGCAGATTCCTGCATATTTCTTTGTTTTCCCTTGATTATGCAATGCCTGTAATGTAATTATTCCTATGTGAAGGGATTCTTGCAGAGGACAAGCACATAGATTCAGCTGTTCTTATTTCGCTTGAGGTGCCAACACACGACTTTACCTTTTCAGAGCCTTTTTCACCCAGGTCACAGTCTTCATTATGTGGCATCAGTTGAGTAGAAAGATATCCTACCTCTGGGCTGGATTCTTAGTGCTAGTGTTAGTGAGATTTGTTACTGGATTTGGAGTATCCATGGTATGCAATCCAAAGATATTTAATGTAAGAACCCCACTATATTCAGCCCAGATGTACCTGTCTGACTTTAAGGACAGAGAATTGTTCCTCTTAACTTCAAGGTCACTTTTTAAAGTGAGATCAGATCCTGGGGCTGCGCCTTTTACCTTAGATATTCATAACAAAGTTGGTTACGCCTGGATTCTCTTTGTGATCAACAGGGAGTGTAGCACTGCTGGAGCAGGATCAATTTAAGCTTTCTTAGTGTGGCATACATAGAGCATTTAAATACAGCCTTTTTTCTCTAAATGTACCTCTGGCCTGTCTTGGAAAGATCATTTTCATAACAGCCTGCTATTCTTTGTCCATTAGTTTCCACCCTTTTTCCCCACAGGATAGATCTGCTTTTGTACCTCACCTAGAGCATACCACTCCCATCAAAGTCAACTTTTCTTCAGCAAAGCTCTCATAGTCAATGGAAAAATGAAAACAAGTGCAAATACACACTGAAAATAAGTTTAGCAATCAAAAGAGCTTCCTTTGTTGCAGTATTAAATTATCCCAGAGTTTATGAAGAAAGTATTAAATTATCCTAGGGTTTATAAAGAAAAAGAAGATGCGCTAGGGCTCACATTGTATGCTGCTGTTTGCTGGCCTTCAGCAGTGCTTTGAAGCTTTAATTGTGGCTCACTTTGTCACGTACTATACAGGGACAAATGAAAAGGTTATGACAGGATGCCTCTTTTGTGAAATCCTCCTTAATTTAGATGAAGTTTTCCCAAATCTTAGCATTCAAAAGTCTGGGCAGTCATTCACTCTCTGCTACTTGCCATCAACTTTATTAATATAATGAGGAACAAGTCATCATTAATGTAGGCAGCATAGGATGAGCTGAAGGGTTTGTTTGACATGTATGGCAGGGTCAGGAACATGCTGCAGAACTGCCACGAGGCCATCAAGTAGTCAGGAGGTATGTCTGCTCCAGCCTGGTTTCAGGAATGTTTGTCTAAGGATTTATAAAGCAGAAAATAAACTATTGGTGTTACCAAGAAAATAAGGCCACTGTTCAATAGCTGTGGACTGAGATAAGCCAGTTAAAGTGAGGAACTGCCTCTCCCATGTCTAAATGTTGTGCAGATTCCTAGTGAGTAGCATCTTCCCAAACTTTAGAGGAAGCCTAAGCAAGCTCACAGTTCCCTCTGTAGGCAGTGGAGAGATAGAGACAATTCCAAGGATTTAGTTACTCCAACAGGATTGTTGCCTTTAGACTGTAGAAGCAAATCCTTCAGTGGGTTCAAACAAACCCTCTCTTTCCACTGAAATGAGGTAAAAAAACCTGCAGCACCCTATTTTGTTCCTGTTTTCTTCCTCCACTGTGGGTGAAGATCAAATGAACCCACAGGAAAACAGGAGATGGGAGCCCCAGGGAACCTGTGGCAATCCCTGGAGTGTCTGAGATTGAGGTTTCTTCCCCAGATACCATGTGAGGAATGGCTAGAGGCTGATGGCTCTGGTGCTTGACAGCCTCCTCAGTGGAGGGCAAATGCAAAGGCTCCTTCCAGTTCCTGCCAAAATCTAGGAAAAGCAGTGCTGGGCTGGAAGCAGAAGCCCAGCTCTTGCCTACAGCTTACATGGGTGCTGTGTAGGAGGGAAACCTTTTCCCTATCAGCCAGTGTCCCCATGCCCCTGGATCTGTCATCCCTCACCCTCCAACTCTGCCTCAGCCTCACCATTAACCTACATCTGTTCCCAGCCTTTCTGCCAAACCTGGATCCATCCATGGGCTGTCCTGCTTACTTGTCCTTTCCTGCTTACAGGCTACAAGAAAAATGCCCAGTCCATGTATCTGGGCCCTGCAGTAAGCATTGGGTTAATTCTTAGTCCAGACCATTTTCACAGTTTCACATGCATCACAGAAACTTCCTTCTCCTACCCAGCTGCCCAGAGCTGCCAAGAAAACTGAGGAAACTTGGCCATTGCCTCTCCTGCTGCAATAACCTGCCACCCCTCAGGCACAGGCTGCCTGCAGGAAATTAGACACCTGCTTTGGTCTTCTTCTTGCAGTCATGAAGTCTTGGTATACTATGTCTGCCAAACCACTATTAATAAACCACCTTTTTGTCTGTCACAGAGTTATGTCAAGATAAACTGCCATTCCTTCTACCATCCATCTTCTTTTTGTTTCACAGGTCCTGGCAGAGCTCTCTTTTCTGTACTATTTCCTGATCTATTGAGATTTGTGCAGCACTTACCAGAGGAGGAAGAATATAAAATTAATGAACTAGTCAAATAAATAAGAGTTAAAGGAAATTACTTATACCATTAAGGCCTGACTATCCACAACCTGCTATCCTAGGGGGAAGAAAGAGAGGAAGTCTATTAATTTTGAGGAAAACATAAACTTTCTAGCATGGGTTATATCCATGTGTTGCTGCAAAAATGGTCTGTGCCCATCTTCATGGGCTCATCCTTTACAAATCTAATACATCTGCTGGAGGGAAGCAGGAGAGAAAGGAGATGAAAAATAGAGGCAACCTGTTCTTTCATTTAAACTCCTTTCACTTAGTGTTACTTTTTACATGAAAGGGGAAGAAAACTATTATTGTGTTTGTACTCTGTTTATTAACTGCATTGCCCTGCTCACACTCAGCACAGCCCGGTGAATGTCACAATATATTGCAAGAGGTGTTATTAACATAATCCCCTTTCAACAGATGGAGCAGCTGAGAAAGTTGCAGAGGGTTATTGAAACTCAGCCAGTAGCGTGAGGGAAAATAGCTTTGTCATCCTGCCTCGGGCCAGCTCTGCACTGACCAGGCCAAGAGCCACAGCTCTTTTCTCAGTCTTAGGACTTAGATTCAAGTTTTTGCCTCTATTGCACACACAACATTAAATTTCCAGGAGAAGCTATTTAGGAGCAGCCAAACTTTTTCTATCAAAGGTCATGTCTGTAATTGCTTTAATTACAGTTAAGTTAGCTCACTTGCAATGACTGTTGCATTTCCACTGACCTTACAAAAGCACCAGGACTCAGACAATGAATGCAACTTAGCTAAGGAAATAAAGAAGAAGGACATTTAAATACCTATTGGGAAAAACTCTCCTTCAAGTTTAATCTGGTTTTTTTGGGTTTTCTTAGTAAGGCTAAAACAGATTAAGGAAATTGTTGTTTTGCAAAAGAGTTTTCGAATAAAATATTTATTGCAAATTATTCAATTATTAAAGAGTGTATCTCCATTGAATTTTCAAAGCATCCCTCTGAAGGAATGCTGTCCCTCAGATGCCTTTGACTCATGAAAACCTCTAAGCAAAACTGGCAGAGTGGAGGGGCTCAGAAATTTATAATGAAAGAAAATCCTTGAACTCTAGGGATTTCTCAGAGATATTTACTGAGATGGAAATCCCACAAAGCCTCGATTTATACCTCTCCCTCATCCTTCTCTGCTTTAAAATATCCCAGAAATAATGAGTCGATGGGATCCTAAAATACTTAGAAAAAGATAGGGCAATCCATCATAATTTCCAGATTTTAAAGGAAAATTAATTATTTTATTAGCAAAGCTATGCAGAATTCCTAATGGCTTGTGTAAGTAAATATTACCCTTGAGTTGCCTGATGATAGATTGTTTGCTTTTAAAAGGTCACCTCCATCCTGTAGGAGATTGCAATATGGATGGTTTTAGTCACAGCTGTACCACATGCAGAGGGTGTGCAGAGAGAATGGTGCCTTATACCCCAGCAAAATGCAGAAAAAAACACTCCTGAGATGAAAAAAGTTAAAAGTGAATAAATTGAAAGCTTTCAAGCTGGTTAGCAAAACATAGGTATACAAAACATCTCAATGTAAGGATACACCCAGATTAACTGACCTTTTTTAAATGGGTACATCCAATTTAATTGGTTGTACTTGCTACAAGATGTTAAATATCACATGGCCTCATTTCTACGAAGGGGAAGATAAATACCAGGCGTCAGCCAAAAATAATATGTGGGACCACTGGAGGGCACTTTTGATTTAAAAATCCCTCACTTTAAAAGCCTTTTGGCAGCAACACAACTTCTGCAAAAGCAGGAGGGAGCACAATTGGGGCTTGCAACTTATTAATGAAAATTAATTGGCAAATATTTATTTCACTCTAGGTTATTTTGTAGCCCAGAAGGGCTTGAAGATATTGTGGCAAATAACCTTTATGAAACAGCTGTTCTCACTAATTTTTTTCCTAATTAAGGAGTTTTGCAATGTGACTGTTTTGGCCTGGAAAACAATAACATTAATGAATCAATTAATTGAAACAACAACTATAGGATTGGGTTAGAATGAAAAAGACCATATTATCTGTCTGTGTTGCTATGCAGGCACATTGCTAGCTCTGCATTTAAAAGAAGAATATGCTAAAACTATTCATGTGATCCATGAATCTGATATCTGCTACTTGGTTCAAAGGCTCCAAGTTCCTGGATTTACCACTGAAGGAGTAAAGAAGGAGCAAAGAAAAGTAGCAATACTCTGTGTACTGGATTCATTTCTTGACTAATCCCACAAATTTACTCCTCTGAGCAGTCTTCCTTAGATGATTGATACAGTTCACTTCAGAGGGAGAGTGGGCCTAAATAAAAAACATTTTTAGACTAGCTGCCAGTGTTCAGTCTGTCCTTTTGCATTTTTTTTCCTTGTTGACTCAGGCCTTTGTGAAAGGAGGGTGGTTTTTGGCCTCCCTTGCTTGGGAGCAGCCGTGCAATTCCTTCTTCCCCATTTCTGTTGGGCAAGGTACAATTTGCTCATCCATTACAGCAGAACATTTCTCTGCAAAGCCACAAAACCAGAATTACTACAAGACCAGACCAAGGCTTTTGTGAAATTCAGAAGACAGAAGGGAAAAAAGGAAAAGAGGGTGAGACAAAATGGAAAACATGTCAATACCTCCATAAGGTATTTTCTTCTTGGTTTTTCTGAATGGAAGATGAAGAATTTATTGTGAACAGGCATATCTCCATTGCCTGGTAGCAGTGCCTGTAATATAGTGCCTGTGATATAGTACCTGCTGTGTTTGAGTAAATGATTACCTTTTTGTGCTGTGGTCTGTGGTTTTGATGATGAACTTCCTGAGGGACTGTAAAGATGAAAATCACAGCTTGGTACTGGTTGAAGGTTTAAAGAGCTGTAACTTCTAAATAGTACTACTGAGGGATAAACAGGCTTTTGCCTCCTGCCCCTGAGCACCATGGCAGTGTCACGGGAAGCTGAACCTGAACGAAACTCACACTGAAGCCCACAAAATTCATCCCTACAGGACAGAGCACAAAGAGGCTCTGCAAAGTTGAGTGAAGGTCCTCCTTTGCCGTCAGCTTTTCAGGGAAACCACCCCAGCACAGCACTGGCAAGCAGCAGCACAGGTGTAAAGAACTCAGGGATGGTGGTGAAGGTGCTGCAGAAGCTACCAGCTTCATTTGGAACAATACAGATCACAGGTTAAAGGGGAAACAGTTTCAGGAAGTACTTTTTCTCTCTGCATTAATATATATGATATTATACTGGTAAATTCTCATTAAATTATTGGCTGATTTTCGTGTGAGTCTGACCACTGGTAGCAAAAGAGAGAAAACTGATTCTGAGGATGGTATGGGGTCACTTCCATTCCTCATTTCAGGAGCTGTAATTGCAGGTGGCATTTATCTCAGTTCTAATACACAGTGCATTTGAACTGGGAGCGTGGGGCAGCGTGATGCAGTGTGCCCTGATAGGGTGGCCATGCACAAGGCTTTGAGTAAAACGTGTCCTTCTTTTCTCACTGCTCCTTTACTCCACAGGCAAGCATGGCTTTGCTTTCTGCTCCCACGCTCACTCTCACGCCTGTCTCTAGCCCTCGCCATACGCAGCTCCATTTGCAATTCTAAATTATTTCTAACTCTATAAAAGCAATGAGATCCCCAAGGTCTCTTGGTCCTGTTTCCTTGACATACTCCCTACCCCAAATATACCATTTCAAACAAAGTAGAAGGCAGTTCTGCATTTCCTGAACCATTTTGCCATGCAGGCTTTTCAATAATCTCCCCACCTTGTACACATTACAAACAGAGAGGACACATTCTGAGGTGCCAACACAATGGTCCCTTTTTGTGCATATCCTGTTATGGCACCCATGGCCTCATGGCTCCCTGGGTGATGTCAGTGGGAAATGCTCAGTTGTTGACAGCCCAGCCCTTATCTGCTCGTTGACTTGGAACAGAAGCTCCTAGGGAAGATGCAACGGAAGTGTCAGACTTGTGCTTTTCATGAAGGTTTTTCTTATCTCCCAGAGACAGGGGTCTTTAAATTGAAAAGTTTTAACCTGTGCCATGACTGGCAAGAGCTTGATAAATTTTTAAATACAGACATCTGAAAGTAGGTAGCAGGAAAAAAATATTTATTCCTGCTTTCAAAAATCTCAGATTTTAAGACAGCTCTGGTTCTTAGAGATGTGTTTGTGCTTTGTGCCTGTTTGGATTGGTTTTTTCTTATGTACTCAACTTTTCAGAGTGTTTTACATTTGCAGTCCAGACCTCAGTAGGTTTTATTTAGCTGCTCAGTTGAAGCTGCTGAAACTCATCCCTGGGTTGACCAGTCCTTGACAAGGTGCAAACTCCAGTTCCAGGTGAGACTGGGTTGTCACAGACCACTTCAAAGAGTAGGAGAGTCAGAAACAGAGAGATTAACACTCTGCTTGCATTTATGGCAGCATAAGATAAAAAGTGTTATTCAAGCATTACTCATCATGCAAATTAAGGTTGTGGTGCGAAGGCAGTGAAGGTGACGGGAACTGGGGGGTGAAGCAGCTGACAGGCACTTGTGGCCCTCAGCCTTTCGTCCCTATGGACCAAGCTGAACTTTCAGATCTATATTAAGACAGGGCAGGCTCTCTGAGACACGATCTCTGGATACAGAATGATTGCTGACCTCGCTCAACCTGCCCTAAATAAAATGCAAAAGGACTTGGCCTGCAGTCAGCTCCCCAAAGAGTGAACCACAGGCAAGGGCCCGGGTTCAACTTACTGTTTGTTTTTCAGTAAGTGGGAAGGCAGCACACGTGCTTGATGCTGGAGGAAAGCAGATCTGCAGTGAATACCATTGAGACTTATTTACCCTTGCAAAAATACATCCTCCTCTCTCTGAAGGGTCAGCCCTCCAAAATGGGAGCAAGGAGCTGCAAGGAGGCAGCACCTGCTCCCCAGGCTGCTGCTGCCAACCTGCCGGGCACGGCGGGGTGAGGCCACTGTGGGGAAAAGATGCTCCTGCCCCTGAAAAGTCTGGAGTCTGCTCAGGAGATGGCTGCAAAAAGGCCACCAAAATAACAGAAGGAGAGCCCACACTGTGGCCCCTGTGCATAGGGCAGTAGTTGAATGCCTGTGCCCGACGTAGTGCAGATCACTCGCAGGTCAGAAAGCAAAGGGGGTCCCATGGGAGAGTTCCTTCCCCAGCAAAGGTCCATGGGTTGGATGGAGCAATCCCAGAGCCCCGAGCATTGCTATCTGCAGGGACAGCTGGGCACAGCCCTGCTGTCAGGGTAGCTGCGCGTGTCCTTGCTGGAAGGGCAGGACTGCAGCCCCTGGGCAAGGGGCTCTGCCTCTGGCTGCTCTGGCCAGCACAGCTTTGGTGGGGTGAGAGCAGCCTCTGGCCCTTCCCGCTCCTTCTGACTTACACAGGACAGCTATTTAGTGCAGTAGAGGTCTCACAGTGAGAGAAAGATAGTTCTTAGCTTTCCAAAGAAATTGATGCTACTTAAATTGTTACCCCCACTGGAATATGGTAAATCCAGGACTGTCTGCAGCCCCAGAGAAAAGACAGTGCTTTATCAATGACCAGTGGTTTGGCCTGGGACTGGAAAGAGAATGATAGAAATTTTTCCTGAGGAGCCAACCAGTCCCTCTCCCATGGCAGCATCAACTGCAGCAGCAGCACTGGCAGCAGATGGCAACTGCAGCAAGGTGTTGCATTTCTGGAAGGCTTCACCCAGAGAAGAGAAGGCTTCTCAAAACACAACAAAAGATTCAAGTTAAATCAACCTAAAAATGATCTGCATAGGAGGAAAATGAAGGTTACCATTTTCAAGTGTGCCTGTTTAATTTGGGTATCCAGTGCAAGCAGCTCAGGGGGTATTTTTACAGATGCTCCTTGTGGTACAGGTGGAAGCTGTAGAAATTCCTCTGAACATGAAGGTCTGAAGCAGAGATCTTAGGACACAGCTACCTAATAATTTGAATCACTAGCAAATAAACTCTGAATTTTCCTAGGGCAGTGTAGGAAGTTTGTGTTTGATGCAGTAATTTGCACAGTTCTCCTTGATGTCTGCTATGTTTTGACAGGCCCAGTGGTTCTGTAAGATTTGGTAGTGATGAGGCTGGGTGAGCACTTTTAATGTTCCACCTAGATATTTCTGTAGTTAAATGTGAACAGCATTGACAGCATCTGTTAGCTAAGCTATACAGCCCACAGTATTTTATTAGTTATCAGGTAAAAAAAAATGTCTTTATGAGGCCAAGTTGAAAGAAACACCACCATGTGGAGGGTTTGGAGATGTTTTAATAATGTTCTTAATATTCTCTTTTCTTCATTGTGAAGGGGGTTGGGTTTGGGGTTTTTTTGCGGGGGGGGAGGGGATACTAGGGTTTCTTCACTAAAGACGTTAGTGGTTGTCAATGCCTGCAGCAAAGTGTAATTCAGAAAATCCCTCCATGGCTCAGCTGCTGTGGCTGCTGTGGGAACACAGCAGGAGGGCAGTAATGCCAGGGACAAGTCAGGCCGAGCACCATGTCTCCATCGGAGATGATCCCCTTGCCCTGCTGAATATGACTGCTCTTTGCCCCAGGCTGGAGTAGCAGAAACATTCTCACACATGACCCACCACTGGCCATTTGGGACAATAAGCTCCACGACCCTCAAATCTGGCTGCTACCAGCAGCCTGTGACACAAGACCAGCTGCCACCACATTCTCCACGTGTGCCTGTCCTGGTCACAAAATGGGAAATCAGGTTTCTGTGCCCAGCACATGGTCACCATGACCATGGCACCCCTTTGCTGTTGTTGGTATTTATGGCCTGTCTGGGCTGTCTGGTGTTTTTTGGGCACAAGTCACAGTGGCTCCAGCACCTTGTTGGGTTGTCCCAGCAGAGCAGAGCAAACAGGGTCACCCCACAGTGCAGCAGTGTCTGACACCGGGACCAGGCTGAGCATGGCTTCAGGGAGGCACAGGTGAGGCAGGAATGGTGCTGCCCTCTCCAGCTCCCCCAGCCCATCTCTTTTGGCAAACAGGCTCAAATGTGGTTAACAGTGCCAGCCCTGTGCCAGTGGTGAGGCTGGTACAAGTTCCTCACTGGGAGCACATGGTCCAGCTTGTCAGGTACCTGCAGACACTGTCACCGTTTGCAGGTTGGCAGATTCTGTCACTGAGGGGTTTCCAGCAGTGGGAGAAGGGAGGAAGGAAAGAACCAGTCTTGTCGAAACACCGTGGCACTACCCTGAAACATTTGATGCCTCCCTCACAGCCAGACCATTCCCCCAAGGTTGTCTTCTACCCCTCTGTCACAAACAAGAAGTACATCATGAACTTTTTATCTCCTCAGGTGTCGCCTCATGCCACCTTTGCAAGGGGCAGTGTGGGGACATTGCCAGCACAGTGCTTTCAAGGCAGGGGAGAGACATTACCCTGTTCTTCCCAAAACTGTCCAGAATGGTGAAATGGGCTCTCCCCTACATGAGAGAGCACTGGAGCACACAGCAGCCTCTCCCCAGTTTAGGTATAGCCTAAACCAGTGCAGGAGGTATCCATCTTTGCAGTATCCATGCAAAGTTATATCAATGCACTGTAACAACTGTAGAGGATTTATCCTGCTTTCACTTTTCAGGAGTTTTAGAAAGTCAAATACTTAGAGATAGTATAACTGAAATAGCCTAGTAGCAACCTAGGCTCTAGGCCACACTGTTATGGCAGAGTCCTCCCTTCCCTCCCTTCCAAATAGCCTCATTCCCAAAAACACAGGTTAGTCACAGTTTTCTATTGAAACTTTACGTCATCATAGTGACATTACAATTTCTGTTTCAAGTTTAAGTGTACTTGTATTTAAATTATAGTACCACCATCCCCACATGTTATATCAGCTTCTCTCAGTGATGCTTAATTTATCTGTTATTTTTTATTTGTTCCTCTTCTGGAAAGGACATAAATGTACAATCTCATTCACAACCCTAGGGAAAGCAAATGTCTGTATGACATCATATTTGTCTGGTCCTCTTGCAACATCGTAATAAATCAGAGGAAGTTTGGAGCCAAAATGTTTACAAAACTAAATTATTGCTTCTGGAAGTATGTAAGCTTTTAATCACATGCTGCATTTCAAACCCTGGAGCGCATATGTTTTTATATAGGGAATAGGGAATCTTTTTATTGAGGAGCTCTCTATGATGAGCTTTTAATATTCTCAAATATGTGTATTCTGTCATCCTCTCCAAGGACCAAAATTTTCTCTGTACTATACAACACAGTGATAGGCAGAACCACTTCAGTAAATCTGTGGAGGTAAATGGTTCTTCTTTTCTGATGTCCTCAGCAGAAGCCCAGAGTGAGCAGCTCCTAAAGGCCAATAGCAACAGTTTCAAATGATCTTTAGCACATCTATTTCTATCAGAAATCTGATATTCTTTATATGCTGAATAACACTGTTTGTTTAACTTATAATGAAACTTACACATTCATTGCAAAACAGATTGTTCAAAGGAGCAGTGGGGCTCTTTATTTCCTTTGGCAATTTAAGAGACTTATATGTGAAGGAAATTTCTAGAAGGAAACTTAAGCTAAAGTGCACATCATACAAATGCAATAGTTAAAATGTTGCATAGGACATCTTAACTTTTAATAAAGCTGGTAGCCAGAATTCACTAACATTTGAAGTTTAAAGAAAAAGAAAATCCCTGACTTTTTGCTTCTACTCAGTTTGCTTTATATTGAATGAAGTCTTGACGTTCCTTAGTGCTCCAACCATCAGTGAACTAATCAGTTCCATCTCTCCCCACCCAGCCTCCATTCTGCTCAGTCTGTAGGGAATTTTCAGTGGAAATAGAAAGTTGCCACCTATGTTTAATTTAGAAATCAACACCAATAAACTATCTTCCTATCTGTCAAAAATAGACATCTACCAACACACAAATACCAGGAAACCTGGGCCCTGATAGTGAGAACAACTGGTGCACATTTTCATCCTCCCTGCATGTTCTTCCAAAGATGAGACGACTTCAAATCCATGTTCCTATCATCAGCTAAACCAATTTATTCTATGCATTCTGCCTTCAAAAAGCAAAAGTCTCAGATAATTCCTTGGGTACCTGCGGGACATACCAGTTATTGGTATATCACACATATTCATGCCTGACCACATTTAGAAACCATTTCAAATATTGTCATTCCCTGAAAAATCATAGATGTATGTGTCTATAAAAGATATAAAAACCATATATGAAACCATAAATATTAATTTCAAAGCATAGAATTGTTTTTTAACCACTTTACTGCTTTTTTTAAAGTAATTGAAAGCCTTAGTTATAACCCATCTTGCCTTTTTTGAAACTTAGCAAATTGCCAAGCAATTCAGTAGGGCTGTTCCTATTTCTATCCAAAGTCCCTTCAGAGGGAATTCACCTTCTGTCTTTCTGCCAGAAACCTGTACTGACCCACATCCTCTCCAGCAGCATCAGGCATCAGCCCAGACCTTAAAACACAGGACCATGCAGCCACTATTAGGGGGGCATCAGTGCAGATTGTATTTCATTACGGCAGCTTCAGACTTACTGAGAGAAAATGGCAAGATTGTCTGTATTTCACTGGCTCTTTTTTTAGTGCAGACCTCCAGAGCAAATATTAACACTGTTCTTTACATCCTTTTCCCTCCATTACATCTAAAAGTTACCTTTCAACAGTGTAGCTTTGCATGGCCAGTAAGACAGCAAAGCAGACAGTACAGAAACAGGTTTCCTTGTAGAACCTGACATACACAGGAGAAACAAAAGAAGGTTTTCCCCATTCAATTCTTTTTTTAAAAGTCCACAGGCTGAACTCAAAGAGACAACCTAACCATCGATGAAACACAGATTTCAACAGGAGACTGAAAATGCTGCTGATACTCAGCACTACTGAGGGTCACATAGCACAGCTTGTTACTTTTTCTAAAGCTTTAAGTGTTATTTATGCCACCTTAGGGCTAGTGTCTTACCCAAGACCAAGGGGAGCCAATGGGGGTCTCTGGCTGATCTTCCTCCTCAGACGACATCTTGAGCTGGTAATTTTTCCCTGTTCTTCACATGCACCGCTAAAGCCACTGCTGGTTTCTGCCATATACAAAAAAGCTGCCTTCAGATTTTAGCTGTAGACAACAAAGCTCTAGAGAATATAATTTCCCAGCGATCATGTTCTTGCTAATTTTACCTGCTGAAGTTCTTGGAAGCACAGTGAGAGCAAGAAACCTGAGCTCAGTAAACCAGAGCACACTTTCCTTGCAACTGACTCCTCAAGTGCTCTAGTTCAGTCAAAAGGTTCAGTGAAAAATTAGAGCCTGACAAACACAAATTCACTTCCAAACAGTCGGTATCCTTACTTCCATATAAGATTTTATGGTCAGTTTACTGAGTTATAAATTCCAGGAACAGAATACAAGGAATTTTTACTGCCAACATTTTATTACCGTCATTAATCATATTTTGTACAGATTTTAATAGTGTAATTATTTTTTTCAAGATGGGTTCTTAATTCCAAAATCTAATTCTGCCTTTCTGCACAGCTGCACAACTCCACAACCATAGGTGTATGAGTGAGAAGGCAGCACAGCTTTCCTGTTCCTCTGTGCAATAAAATTTGAAAGAGGACCATTTTCGTTTCCATTTGTTCCTTTTGGTCTTTTGTATGTGCCTAGTTTGGTACCAGCATGTAGAACCCACACAGGTCCATACAGATCACACACTATGTAACATCAGATAAACTTGTCCTGAATCCTATGAGACTTCTGACTCTGTATGAGGGGACAGCTGAGTCCAGCATCTTGAAATCACTTCTGGCACCTGGCAGGAATGGTAGCGCTGCCACCAAGGTCCAGCCTGAGGTTTTGTGTTCAAACTGACCACTACCTGACAGCTATGATACACTTTCACATTCACAACCTGTGGCGTGAATGTTATTATTTCTCATTCCTCTGCTTATAAGGCATCCAGCTGCAGTAGCTGGTGAAATAAAGTTACTATCAAAACCCCTGAACCCTTCTGTTACATGTCTGACTTTGGGCAAAGGCTTCTAAATCTTTCCACTATTTTGTAATGAAATGGGCTATTTATAGCACCCCACTGCAGGAAAGTCCTAGCAGTAGCTATGCACTGATAACAGTTAGCAAATGAACAAATATGCCCAGCTGTGCTTCATATTTAACCCTCGGCTATATGCAAATTCAGTGAGTAGGAAAATAATCAATCAATGGAAAAAGAAAACTCTGGAAATACAGCATTGAGTAGAGAAATAGCCTGTTGCCAGCATGTGGTCTCTCATCACTGTGAGTGTCACTAAGTAGGCAGCATGTAAAGATAGAGAGGACTAGAAAGTGACAGCCTCTGTGACAGCTGGCAGCCCACCAGGCATTGTCAGCTGGAGGATTAGGGCATCACAGGCCATGGTTGGACAGTGTTTTGTTTTCATCAGTAACATCAGCATCAGCTGTGCTTGCCTCTGTCACCCTCCTTATCCCAAAATACAACATGCAGGACTTTTTACAGTCTGAAATGCTTTCCTAAAACAGTTTATTCTGGGGTCTCAAGAAGAGCTGTGGCATTCCAGCTGAGAGTTAAGTTCACAGCTGCATGGAGTTGCCTTTAAGCTTTGGGAATATTAGGAACAAGTGTTATTCCTGTGTCTCAACCAAAACTAACACAGCTGCCAAACTGCTCTGAATGCCTCACATGGCAAAGGAAATGCCAGTTTGTATCACAGGAAAAGCGTTAGATGCAGGCAACCCACACTGAACTCACTCCATTTACTCACTGGGCCTATGGGTTTCTGCTGGGCTCCCTCAGCATCCCTCCGGCACTGTCACACAGCCTCCTGCTGCTGCCTCTGACCTGCTCCTGCTCCTGAAACCCTGGCACTCTGGCCCACTGCAGCCAGTTCCTGATGGACTGAATTTCCACCTGATGAGAGTCTTAGGGTCAGAGGACACTGATGTGGAAGGCATCTGAAAGAGACCTAACCATCAGAAAAAATGATGCTTACTTAGACTCTTTCACACTTCACATTAGAAACTCTGAAGTGCCCCAATGGCCAAGTCACCCTCAAGTGGTAGGGGAACTCTTCCAAGAGAAAATAGCTCAGCACTTAAGTTACCAAGATGCTCAAGTTACTTGTTTCTGTTGTACACCAAATGTTAAGACTGAAGCCCATTTATTAGCTATCTGACAGATCACATTTTCTTTCTGGAACAATTTCAGGGAAGGAAATTCAATACAATTCTTCTCATTTCAGCTAAACAGGGAAATGCCACACCTAATGAATTTCAATGGCATTCCTGCCCCTGTTGAAAGGTCTACTCACCAAATTTAAAAAATAGGAACCACTGTTTGTTGGAGTAGTTTTCCACTGTTCCACCCATTTCTTCTGATAAATTTTATTTCAAGCTGTGATGGGTAAATATAACAATCTATCAGAAATAGCATTTAAATCATTGTAATATGCTGCATAAAGCTTATTTATCAAATTCTTCAAGAAGTGGGCGTGCATCTTTCCTGGCACACTGTATTCCTGAAGCCTTTGTCATTTCTGTACCATCCAATTTCAGGATCTTTCTGTTTTCACCAGGAAGCACTAACAAGTGTGGGCATTTTCCCCGTGCAACATAGATGTATCCAGTGGCTGCTGTTCTTAGATCAATGCATCTGATATCCAAATGTGACCATCACCAAACACTTCTGATCAATATATCCATAAATGGAAAAATAGCTAGATGTAAAAGGACCTTTCTCCATAATTTTCATAAATCATGGCAACACTTCCCAGATTTTTCCCAGGGTTCGCATCCCCACTACCTGGTCCCCATCTCACCTCCTTGCTGTCACACACAGCCAGGCCACAGTTTCTTTGCCTCCTTCCCAGTGTTCCCCAACAACCCCAGCAGCTGCTTTTCCCTCACTCCCTTCCCATTCTTGCACTCTCAGGACTTCACAACTTTGTTGCTACTTCCTCAGTTGGTGTTTTCAACCAAAGAAAAATGTGGAATCGTAGCTGACACAAAATTCACAGAAAATGTTCTCAGACTCACAGTTCATGTAGACTTCATATCAGTTTTTAGATTCCTCCTCAGCCCCATAGCCTCTGTGAGATCCTCTAGCAACAAGTTTCACTGGATAATTATGCACTATAAGCAGAAGTTTTGATGCCAGTTTTAAACAGTGTCTAGTGATTTCACTACATGACACAGGTTAAAGAGGAGCCAATTTCCTTTTATAAACAGCATTTGCAAGTGCTGTATCATGAGAAGGAAAAAAAAAATTGTAATCACTCCAGAATATTTAAATATAGTAATATTGGTTCATGGTAGCTTCCACATTAAATTTATTTTGCTGAAGTGATAACTGTCATCTTATTTTTAATAGAATGATTTTTCAACTTAAAAATTAATTTAAGATATTTTTGAAAAACTCTACTGTACTGGAACAGCATCATTCTCCTAAAATAATTAAACTTTCTCCAGTCTTTTCATATTACAGCAGTTACCATGGACAAAGCTAATGGAACTGCTCTCTCTATTTTCTTTCTGTAAAGGCTTTTGTCTCATAAACACCCATGGCAATTTATAGCACCATGTATATTACGAAAGCTATTTTAAGAAAACAAAAATAAAGTCTACCTAACAGAGATGCTAAGTTGTAACTCTCCTGTTTTGCATCTTCTGCAGAGGTAAAGTTCAAGATGCTGCATATTCAGATCAAACACGATTCTAGTGGGGGACTTCAGAAGGGTACGCAGGGCTGCCAGCCTGCCCCAACACAGGTGCCATCTTGTCTGGGAGAGAACTTTGAGATTTATGGCTGATAAATAAACAGTATTTACAAGAATAATTTAAGGTCTAGTAGAGAGAAATCACACTATCAACATAAAAGAAAAGGTTCTGTGTGTTTGCAAAAGCCCATATATGCAAGGGTATCTTATGAAAGAGAATCAACCCTGTGATACTGCAATAACCTCTGAGCCAGTATCTGTTCTCCAAGCTGTTAATTGTCCTGATAGGAAGTAATAAGTAAAACTCCACTTTCCTATCAGTCCTGTTGTCTCTAAGTATAAAGAATATTGTTTAGTTACTGTTAATAGTGCCAGTCATCATTTTCCACAGCACCACAGCTCACACTGACAGAATACTGCAGAGTATTTTCAGGGTTTAAGTGCATAATCAACACATTAGTCATGTAACAAGTGTGGAGAAATTTCCTTCTGTTTCTATTACTATGTAAATTGAAATCAAAAATTTCAGTTTCCTTGAGGATTTTAATCAAAACTGCATTGTGTATGAAGCTGCTTTATGAAGTCTTTCTTAAAATCATGGCAGTTGATTTCCAATGCCTTTTTCTCACAGCACAAGAGTCTCACTGTTATATCTGACACCCCATCACTTCCTCGCCAAATAATGTCAGCAGTGGGCAATGTCAGCATTTGAACTATTGCCTCAAAACTGCCAGAGTTGTGTCCTCACAATCATCAATGGTTATTTTGGGAGCTGCCAAAACAGGACTGGAAATGTTACAAAGGCATTTGCAAACTACCAGAATCACTGAGTATTTATTCAGGTGTAGACTGGAGCAAGGACAGGGGACAGAATACAGTCAACAGGCAGAGGATATATGGGACTAGTTTTACCTTTCATTGAAGAGCTGTACCCTTAAGGAAGTGGGAAAAAGGGAAGAACATGGATTTTTTTTCATGCCAGTATAGCCACAATATTTCTGTAGCAACTGATGAATTATTAAAACTGGTTGCTGAGGGGGTGATGGGGGAGAGGAGGACTGTGGTGGGAGGGTGGAAAGGCAGCTTGGCAGCAGGGTGTGGTGTGTGTGGTGTGGGGAGAGGCTGTGCCATGGGGCTGTGGGTGCCCAGCGGTGTGCAGGGCTGTGCTCTCTGGGCAAGCCACACAAGGCAGAGGGATGTGAGCTGAAGTTGGGCTTTACAACAATTGCAATGCTCTACCACCCTGAGAAATAGTTCTGGCACAGTCATTTCTGGCACAGGCACTGTGGCAGTGGCTGGGGAATGGACCTCAGGAAAGAGTGATGTCTGCAATCCTCACTCACCCCCACAGCCAGACCAGACCAGCAGCCCGTGGCAGATGGCAGGGTCCTGTTGAGCTGGGTGCTCATGACACCCACATGAATTCCAACTGCCATGGAAATCCAGATTCTTTCACACTGCACACACTCCCAGGCCAGGGTCCTTGTGCCCCTGAAAACACCTCCTACTGCAGCCAGGATCTCTACTTGCCCCCCAGCTTCTTCCAAGCTGCTGGCTCCGTTCATAGCCCCCATTTCACTTACTCTTCATTTTCCACCCTGTTTAGCTGTCCCTTTACCCTCCTTTGGGTTTGTTGTACCTCTTTCTTTTTGTGTGAGTGACACCTTTCACCACAGAGTGTCACAGATACAGCCTTTGAAAAGCAACCCCCTCACAAGCAATGTTTAGCAACTGCTTTTAGATGCAGAGTGGGAGTTGAGATCTGTACATTCCCTATCACCACAACAGGAGGCACTTCCTAGGGAGGGATGAAATCCCTTACATCCTCTAATGATTAAATACCAGACATTAGTGCTTAAGTGCTTGTGAAGAGTGCTTTAATAGAGAAGAGGGGATTGTAAGAAGGAAAATAATGTCACCTTTCTAATAACCTTCTCTATATTTGGACTCCATCTTTTGCAGAAGCTGAATCATAAACTACTTCACTCTATGACACACAATTCAGAACATGCTAATAATACTATCTGCAGGTGATAATAGTGGATGACTAAATCAGAAAGCATGGAAGGTGCTAGAGAAGAAGGCAGAGGCTATAAAAAGTTTGTTTGCTATCACATTATCGAGTGAATCCACAGGATGGAAAGCTCTGCTTTCTTGCCAGAAAGGAAGGACTTAAAGGAAGACAGAAAGGAAATACTTAAAAGGTTTGTGTGCATAATGGGCATGGGCCAAGTTTTCTCATAAATGTCACGGGGACTGAAAACCAGTAACTCCTTCTCCCAAAAGAAAGACAAGAGAAGTATGGAGCTTGGACCTGGGTTCCCAGCCCTACACATGCACATATGACATATGGTAAAGAACTACAGCACCAAGAGTTGCAGCACAGGATGCCAGTCCCACCCAAACAGATTTGCTTTATCATTATTGTTTCTCTGTATTACTTTATCTCCTCAGAGTCCCAGTTGGACACAAAACCTACGTTGCCCTGTCCAGGAAAGCTTACACTCTAGAGGGGCTTAGCTTGTAAACTAGGTCAGGGATGAAGAAACTTTTAGATGGAATTCTGGAGGCTGTCTCTCCTTGAGTCATCCACCATAATTTTTTGGCATCCTGTAAGCAAAATGCTGTGTTTTTCTACTATGTGGGTGCATAGCTGAACCAGCAGCATGAGAAGTACCTGCATTTTGATCACAGAGGAAGGGTATGTCTGGTCTTATTACAGGATGTGCTCTCCAAGACAATGGGCTGTGCATGCAGGTTTCATCATATACAATTGCTCATATATGTAGCCCATGTGGAGAATGATGGCATTTGGTCACACAACACACACAGGTCTGCTGAGGCCAGGCCCTGGGGCTCCCATGCTGTAGGCAGCACACAGTGTGTAGGTAACTCAAGGAGAAAAAGGTTAACGTGAAACAACACTAAGGAGTATGACGCCTTCAGGTAACTACCAGCTGTATTTTGTCAAAGTTTTGGAAACTTTATGGCAAAAGAGAATGTTAATAAAGGATGTGATTTTTTTTTTAAATTATTTTGTATTTTAGGCCTTTTTTAGTTTCTTGGAGAAAATGGATGTCTAAAGACTGACAAAGCAAATTCAGATCTAAAACACAGAAAAAGTTAATGGTCACTTGGTATAATTTGTTTAAATGTTTGGTTATATGAAAGGAAATTTCAACCCACTGTCTTTAGATCTGAGTTCTTGCAAAAACTCTTATACCTTTGGGGCTGTGTTATGTTGTAGGCCATTAAGCAGTACTGCATTTTCTCTTGATCAGTTCAGGTCATTCCTTAGTTGTATTAACTCCTTTCAGCCAATGCTTTTCCTTTGCTTTTTTCCACTACAAAAGTGTGTATGCTTGTTGGTCCAGTACATCACCAAGACAGATGTCCATGCAGCATGAACTTTATTTATAAAGGATGGATTAGACATAAATGTCACACTTCCTTAAAAAAAGTTTAAATTAACTAATCAACTGGTGAAAACTGAACAGTTAATACTATTTACATAGAACAATGCTCACCTTCCTTCACAAAACTTAAAGTGAATTCTCACTGTGAAACAAGGACAATGAAATACAGAAGCACACTGATTGCTAGCAGTTTCCTTGTAGATAGCAATCCACGTCTCTTACAGAATTCACAACTTACAGAACTTACATTCTCTGTAAATTAGCCTAAATTAGCTCTTTGGCATGGTCATACTGACATCTGCATTTCAAGGCCAGTACTGTAACAGATTCAGCCACCCAACAGCATTTCATCTGCATAAAGTCAGTGATCCCCCTATTGGTGTATCCAGCAAGAAAGGCCTGCCCAAATATTAGATATCCTCTGACACTGTCTACGCTCATCCTTCCTACGCCTTGACTGAGTGACGTTAGCACTGATTCTGTAAAGACAAACAGGAAGTTTGCAACTTACACAGCATTTCCAAACACCAAGACAAAGACAGTGACCACTGATTTCACATTTAGAGCGTACAAAATATCACAATGCCCGGTGCCATTCTAGAATATAATTTTAGATTTTCACCTGAATTTCTCAGTAATGTGATCTCCGTTTTCTCACTCCTTTGAAGCACCTTGGCAAGAAAATATCCCCAGAAAGTGTATTGGGAGTGTTTAAGAACCGTCTCATCTGCTTTCCTGAGTGCACTTGCCTCAGCTTGAAGTCTACAGACAGTCTACAATTCAGTCACAAAACATCACTGTTCTAGATGAAATAAATCACTTGCAGGTCAGTCCCACCATTTGATCTCTTCAGTTATTCAAGTTAATATCAGTTTCAGGTTTAAATGTTCAGATCTCATTTTACCATCTACCTTAACTCTCTTCCTTATGCTAATTAAACTAGACATATAATTATGCTTCTACTCCAACAGTCCTGCATGGTAAAACTATCCAGTGTGGCACTTATTCCAAAAGTTAAAGCTCCAACTGAGTTCCTGCAATTAAAGAAATACACTTTACAAATCTTCATATAAAAAGCTTACCTGGATCAATCAGTAGCAGTACACTACAGAACTGTAACGACTCCTGTTGCCCTATGCCAACTGTTTGATAAATAAGACTTGTAAACCAAAACCTGCTCCTAAATTTACATTTCCTATTTCTGGAATGTACAAAAAGTTTCCTAAAACTTTTTCTTATGAACTTGCATGTGGTTTTCTTTGTCACCAAAGAAGTGCACTCACTGACCTCTCTTCTGATACAAAATGCTTTCCACCATGTAAGTCTCTGTGTCCTTATCAGGAATTAGGGATGACTTCCATCAGAACATTAAATTAGTAAAGTCACTTCAACGTTTGTAAATATGATCTTAAACTGACTAGATATCATTCTAATAAACAACAGACAACAGTCTTGTTCCTGTTCAGAAAGCAGAGCCTCTCAAAAGTGATTTCATGAGGTGATGGCAATTAGTGTCTTGTGTCATTCAGGAAATGTGTCTCTTTTCAATTAAATATGTCGCCCAGTCAGGAGGAAAAGTGGTCTGTCCTCTTTGGCATTGGCAGTCTGGAATTCATCCCGCAGCCGGAACTGCCATTCGTCTTCCAGCTCCAACCGGACAACGGTCTGGCGGAGAGAATTGCGATCCTGGCAAATCACACACAGGGTGGCACCTGAGCAAACAGTTCAAAAAAAACTCATGTGAGTATCCCCTTTGCTCTCAGATCACCCACCTCCCACCACCTTTTGGCATGGAGAACTTCACCACTTTCACATCAGGAGTTACAAGGGGGCTTGGGAGAAAATGAATCCACCCAGGTAGGACTTGAGGAGAGCTATGTTCAGCTACCTATTTGTCAGGATCTTCTTCTGTAACTTGAGGCACCTCATAATCATCTAGTAAACAGGACTAGCAGCATTTCCATACTCCTTAGGGTAGGAAATGTAAAACTGGCAGGTCTAAGGAGGTGGTGATGGGTCCTGGCAGCAAACCAGATAAAGCCCTACATCCATTCCTATTGTAGCCCTTTTGGTCATTACCTTTGTTGCGTGAAACCTTCACTCAGCAAACCCCACAAGTTAATCGCTGCGATGGCTGACTAAGCTCTTTGTGCTTTGCTGCCCAGAAATGGTCTAAACATGTCTTTAAAACTAATCACAAATTCTGCTGGGTTTTGGATTGGTAAACTCATGTGCTGGCAACAAAGACTCTTACCCGTGTGGCTACGGACACAAGCTAACCCAGAATGCCAAAGTGAAAAAATCGTACTTCAGTAACTAATATCAACTGTCCTCACTGGCATGCTGATAATCACTTTAACTTGCATGCATGGCTTCCTGGCTTCTGAGAAAAGTCCTCCTTTAAGAGGAAATAATTACCTCACCAGCATTCAGTAATCTGAATGAGAGACAGTGAGGTAAGTGAAAATGCCCAAGATAAAAAAAAGCTGTGAATATAATAAAAAGAAACAAGACAGATGGTCACATGGTGTTTAGTTCTCATGTGACGGGTTAGAAAATCAAGTAGACTGCCAGGGGAGATGGTGAAATCCCAAAGCAAACACACTTTGTGCTACATGATATAAAAATTGACTGGTTTATTCAAAACAAGACTGACTGGTAGCCTTTGTTTTAACTGCAACAAAGAACACAGCAGTTCATAATAACCCTGCCAGTTTCAAGAGGCACTAACCACGGTGCTCTTCGTCCAGTGACAGTTATAGCTGAGTGAAACAAATCCCCAGAGCACCAAATGCATAAGACAGTAGCAGAAGGATCCAAAAGAAGTTTGCAATGTGACTGTCTGCAACACAAGTGGAAGTTAGTTGTTTCCACTGATTACATGGAGAAACTGGGTATTAGGAATAAATTTTAAATGAGACAGTTTCTAAAAATAGAAAATATATTTTTATAGAGGCTTGTCCATCACCCATTTTCTATTGAAATTTAGAAAACCTCCAAGAACACAGTAGATAAATGCCTCATGTATAAATCTTCAATACTCAGTTTTCAAACACCGAGTTGTGCACATACTCTAGGCATAATGATATGGATCCAACATTCCTTCCTACTTAGAAATGTGCAGACTTTATAGCACTGCTTTATACCAGTTTACTACAGTGCAGAGCCAGCATGATCAAGCATCAAAGTTGGGTGGGACATATAAAGACTAATATGAATACATGCATATACATATTATATGCATATATATTTTGTATAAAATAGATTTTCCCCATGTTCCAAGAGAACCAATTGTCATCTAATCCTTTGTAATAAAATTATTGCAGCTTACCTTTAAGGAAATGAAACTTCTTCAAAAAGCTAGCTACAACAAAGGAGTCACAGAGGTACAGCAGGAGACCACTGAATGTCAAACCAGAGGAACTGATATTCAGAGAATGAGGCCGAGAACTCACGTAGCAAACTGCAATCTGATCGGGAGAGTGTGGAAAAAAAATTAACATCTTTCAAGCTTCCATATAAAGCTAAGAATTGATATAAAGCTTCCAGTATTTGCACCTGATTCAAATGCAGACTTGCTTTCCAACTCCAAATATTGTGAGCTTTATAGTTCCTTCCAAAACATCCTGCTACTTATTAATGATATACATAAAGCACAATTCATAAGTATGTATTGTTATTATTATTATTATTATTATTGTCATGAGGCTTAGATGTGATAGAGTTTGAAAGCTGCAGTAAGAATAGCTCCCCACAATCATAATGCTGTTACCTGACCAGCACATTTTATTTATATGTGAGTAAATACAGTAACTGTGCAGTCAGACATGGAAAGAACCCTTAGAAATTCCAAATTTCATTTACATTATGATAGGATTACTTAAGTCAGTAGAGCTGTGCATGTACATGAATGCATGATGTTTCCTCTTGCCTAGCTTGTTTTTATGTCTACCCCTGAAATCCACTAGGAACTGGGAATATTTACAGCACTCTTTCAGGACTTATAAATTCAAATTAAGGAATCTTCACCACAAGGCTTTGTTTCCAAAGTGCCACTGTACTGCTTAGTTGGGGCAGGTCCTCATCTGGCATGGATCAGCATGATTCAGTGGAGGAAGGCTGAACCACAGCAACTGAGACTCTGTACCAGTATGCCTATTCCATATTCCTTCAATCCTATTCTATCATATTCCAGCTCAGGCAGCAATTCCAGAATGAAATTGAATGCATTTCATGTGCTGAATGGGTTAGAGCTGAAAGGATGCAATGGATGAAGACAGTAACAGTACAACGCCCTCCCACAGAGTTTTTCTAAACATGGTGGAAAGAAAAGCCTAAGAACTCAAAATGTTCTGGGAGCAGCATACATGGTAAGGTTATAACACAGCTCCTTGGAAGAGAAGTTCAGTAAACCCAGCAAGACTGAATTTCATTTAATATTCAAGTGAAAAGGTAAAAACAGTCCCTCTCTTCTGAACCACACCACCCTAGTACCAAATTTCTATCGACATACTTGAGTTGAAGTGTGACCTTGGCTTTAGATCCAAACTCATCAGAGAGAGCCAACAGCTCGTGAGATCTAATGTCAGCTTCTCCCATTCCGGCTGGTTGTCTAGTATTTAATTCTCTGCCTCAGCTTATCAGTCTGAAGTGAACTAAAACATCTGTGTTTTTGAAGTGCTTTCTAAGGGTTATCTAGTATTTGTAAAACCCTCTTGTGGAAGAAATTTTCTGTAGGAAGAGCCAAATTATAGCAGATCAAGAAAACACTTCACAGACTATATTAATATTTAGGACAGTTCTGGCATTACTCTCCATGTACTTTAGTCAAAGCCTCTGACAATCTCTCTATGGGACTAAGAATTTGATTTTAACATTATAGGGATGTATTACCTGATTCTTCAAAGGCTGTGTAACTATTATGAAGGAATGCATCAACCCATCCAAAACATAGCCTACAAAAATTTCTAGAGCTGCTTGGAGATTGTTTTGTTCAGTACCTGTGGTCCTAAGTTAAGGTAACAGTCCACAGATAGCACTGGATGGCAATAATTCTTCAGTGAGAGAGGGAAGAAGCGATGGCTGTGATACTGGAGATACTTCTCAAGGAGCAACTGAGCAGGTGCTGCCAAGAAGGTGTGCTTGCTGTCAGGAGCACAAATGTACTGAGCAGGGGAGATGGAAACTGGAGTGTCAGATACCTATGAGGAAAAAATATTTCTTATACAGATCAATCTTAATCAATCAAGTTGTACTTATGTGAATTGTGGTTTGTATAAAACATATCGCTGCCCTACAAATCCAAGTTTCACATAAGAAGAAAAGTTATTCAGCCAAAAATATCTGCTACCAAAAAAGTTCCAAAAAAGTTTCAGTTTCATATAATTATATGTGATTATAGCCTTTGAGATTTCTTCTTTGAATTCAAAGTACTCCTACCTATGAAGTCACATGAAGATGAGCAATTCTATGGCTGTAGATAAAATCCACATAGTGAATGGCTACTTGGATTGCAGTGAGACACTTTACCTGTTTTTTTAAGTTTTAAAGGAAAATTATTATGGAAAGGTGTATTTATGACAAAAATATTGTGGATTTCAGAAATAAATAACTAAAAAAAGCCCCACGTGGCAGACATAGCCCATTACTGGCAACAGATGATGCATCAAAATACCTCAGGTCTCCTGGTTAAAAGGTATGAAAAAGGAAAACAGAATTTTAACAACAGTGCAACAGAGGTCTCAGTTCCCACCTTAGACTTTATGTGGAAGGATCGTTGTCCCCCTACTGCAATTTGCTTTTTCATGACATTGAAGTGGTTGAACCGACAGATGAGAAGGCCAGCACTGTGGACACGCAAGTTGAAGTCAACATCATCACAGGTAAATCTGGAAAGAACAAAATCAAAGCAGGTCAGAGGAATGTTTCTCATCACACACTGACAAATACAAGCACTCAGAGCCTTTGATCAGCACCATAGGAAGAACAGGTATCAAACATGTTGACCCTCCACCAGTGCCTACCACTCAGGGAAAGGGGCTTCAGCTTCTTAATAATAAACTAGGCTAGAATCAGTTTGAGAAGATCAGAATGATGGAGGAAAGCACTTAGAGAGGGAAAGGATCAAAAGCATAAAGTGGAAAGGCAGTAAATTGCCAAGGAAAATACCCAGGAGTTAAAATATTTTCTTTGCCTTTTACTACAATAATGTAGTCATAAGAAATTGCTACATACATTACTACGCCGAAGACAGTCAAGGAAATTAATTCCTTTGACTTCCAAGGAAATGGATGAGGCCCTACATTTTATTTATCAAGTACACAGAAGTATCTGACTACTCATCTTCCCCTCAACATATGAGTATCCAGAAATTTTTTCAATGTTCCTCTACAGAAATAATGTCATTTTATTCTAGAAACAAAAACTATTTGAAGACTAGGAGTCTTAATACAAGAGAACTGCTGAGACACAGGAATAGGTTAAGCAGAATGAGGCCAAACATCCCTGAGCTAAATTTGACCTATTTAAAAAATATGATGGAACAGAATAAAAGGTAAACTCCTAAAGCTGACTAAATTCAAATACTCTGATCTCTGGAAAATTCAGACTTAGTTGTCCATTTTGAGCATGTTTGTTACAAAGGAAATAGGATGATGTGCAGAACCACTGGATTGACATCCAGGGCGTGAATTTAAGCAAACTGAGCAATCAGTGTAACAGTCGACTTCAGTGAGAACCATGGCATTAAATTAGAGGTTTTAAAAGTTGTGTCTGTCATGTTAGCAATATCTACATGGTTATCCCTGACTGTCACTGTCTCTCTGTTTCCAAATGTACCCTTTTCCTTGCCAGCCCACGCTTGGAATGTCATACAATACTTCACACTCATCGGCACCCACACAGGATTACCATGAGCCTTACGTGGTTCAAAGAGAGAGGCAGGAAATGGGTGGTGTGATGTGGCATTCCTGACATTTTAACATTGTTGCTTGTACTCATATCATTTTGTTTTATTATCTTTGTCTCCATTAGCCCTTTACACATAATGCTTCATAAGGTAACACAGGCAGCCTGGGAGCACAGTTCTGTACTAGGAGACACACAGGGACAAACTTAAAATGCTCTTTAAGTGTCAGGCTGATGACAATAGAAATATAGATCATCTGTTTATTCACAGAATAATGAAAGCAGAATGCTTCCCTGCAGTTATAAGTAAGCTTGGACTTCAAAAGATATCTTCCTGAGTTAGAAGAGTTCTTCTGAAAAGCACAGTGACTGATGTCCAGTTACCTAAGTGTAGCTGTATAAAGCCATTTTAATTACCTAGGCTACCCCACCTGGCTTACAGGAAACCACACAGATTTCATGTCATACCTGCCAGCCCCATATGGACATCCTCCATATTCTAAGGTGCTGAAAGACCAGTTTTAGACAAGTGAATCCCACCTCTAGTGATATATATACACTTCATTCTGTTGTAAAAAATGCATGTCTCTCAGAAATGGGGGGAAACCCACAGTTTATTTCACACAGATCAGTAAAATTCTGTGACATTATGACCCTAGTGAATATAGTTCTGGTAACTGTGGTAATACTGTGTATGACAAAATTACAATCCAATATAGCCTATGTGGCACAATAAATGAAAAAGTGGTATTTCTGAGACAGGTGAATGTGAGAAACAACCACCAATGTGAACAAGATGTATTTATTCTTTTCTTCTGATTGTCCTGATGAGCACACATATGGTGTGCTGCAGTGCTGTGCTACTCACAGTAAAATGCCCAGATGTATGTCAGAATAAGACTTGGCTATGCACCATTCATCCATACATCCCTGTTTCCTTTGGAAGGGAGAGCAGGTAAGCAGACAAGAGGGGAAGTATAGCATTTACCAAAGGCTACTTGGTGTAGATCAGTACTGCAGGGCATACTGCTGTGTCTACCCTGACATTCAAATATGACTGTTTTATCCGGAACTATAGAAATTAATGTCTTTTCCCAACTTCTGGCAATTTGGGAAGGATTTGAATCACCAGTAAGAAAACAAAATCTGTCTGCATGTCATTCACAACCTCCCTATAAAAACAAGAGCTTTTGTAAAACTTCCTTTATTTGGTTCATTACCTCTACTGAAAGGTGCTACTGATTCACCTACCTGTTCTGATTGTACTGTACATTCTGTGTCAGATCCACGTTCAGCATAATGAAGTCATGCACATGGCAGCAGGAGAATGGTTCCTTGATCTCAGCACTGTTTGTTTTACTGGACCATTTCCTCATCCCAATTAGGGCATAATGAGTGACATTGGGAGTTGCTTCAATATGTTGCAGAATTTGCTTCAAGGAAACATTCCTTTCAGTCCATGTATAGTCACTAAAACAATTATGAAAATATGTTCATTTTTAAGTATATAGAGAACATTTAGAATCTCGTTCGGCTGAAGAGCAATTCTTAACAGTTGGAAGTTGCTATGACTTTCAGGTAGGTAACTTCAGTGTTGTCTTGCTTTATGTTTTTGTATCTCACTCTAGTCAAAACTTAAAAATTACTTGGTGCTTATGTGGTAGGGACTGGTATGACAGATCTGAAACTTGGCCTAGGTCTCTAAAAATATCCACTCATTTATGTAAACTTTTAAAGTTACCTCGATAATATTCCAATGAATCTTGCAAGGTTGCTGACTTGTGCCGTGACTTAAGCACAAAGTATTAAGATCCTTCTAGCCCACCCCTAGAGTCCATAAATCTCAGTTTTCATTGAGTTTCATTCTCTCTGAAAGACTGCTGTAAATCTGCATAGCACTATATTCCATAGTTCATGGAATACATAAAAAAACTAGCACAAACAATATTCTAAAGTAATGGAAACAAAAATACTAATTCAGGGATTTGGGGAACTCATAAAGCACCACACAGACTGGGACTGACAAAAGAGACAAAGGAAATCAGTTACTCAACTTGCACAGAATTGCAATTTAGCTTCCCTAGAAAAATCTGGTGAAAAACATACACAAGTGTCCATGTTGTCCAGCGTATCAGAGAGTGTTTACAGAGTCTGAACTCTGCAGTCCAAGTAATTCTAGCTTGAGCAGCAATGGCTGCAGGGGACATAAATCCTCAGGGGACAGGGATGAAAAACAGGCACCACACTACGTGCTATGCGAAGACAGATGCCTAGGAAAGTACTCTCCTTACGCAAATATAATTCTCTGCTTGTACAGGGTAGAAGTTGTAGTATAGCAAATATAATTTCAAAATTACATGCAGAGAAAGATTAAAAGAGATCAGCTAAAAAAGCATATATTACACTATTTACCTTTTCCTGTCTCCTGAACAATCAACTTCTACTGCATTCCACATAACACAGGAGTCATCCGAAATGACAATGAAAGGCCAAATATCCTGGGGTTTTATCCCCAGCTCTTCCTGCCGATTCCGTTCAAGCTCCAGGTTATGATAAGACAACTCTTTTATCAGGAAGTGCGCAGCACCTGAAATCATGGGCACAAACCATCAGACTAAAAGTGGGGGCAGAAATTGTTTGCTTTTAACTTGGAAGCCTTTTGAAGTGAGTATCTCTGCAGTCACTCTGAAGATTTTAACACCCCACCACCACTCAGAGCTAAGTTGCTTTGTCACTTGCCAAGCAAGTGATTTAAAGAACCACATTGGGAAGGATGCAAAATGAGTCTGACTTCTGTGGTAAAGATTTGCTAGTCTCTTAAGGATTTAGTGACTACTCCTTTTAACCTGACTAATATTTGTGTCCACTAGCATTTCTTAATGCAAAGAGCTAGAGATGTTGACTGACCAGCTGAATGACATGGGAAATTGTCCCTGATGATCTACTTTGCATGTTTGTCACTACTGCTGTATATAAGTTGTTCCAGCAGTATAAGCAAAGGGCTGAATATTTCACAGGTGTTATATTAGCAGAATCTACCTAAAGGATATACCCAACCAAAGCATCACTGCCCATGCAAATAATACATAACTTATTTCCACAAGGAAGCAGTCAGTAACTTCATCTGAGTTAACACCCTCAGCTTCTTTCAAAGTCAATAGAAGAGAGTTAAGGATTTCTAGGGAGTAAATTCATTGAGCTTGTTTTAGGGGTCCTGGATTAAAAGAATTGTATCTTCAGCTGTGACACATTGTCTTCAGAAGGAATCCAGATCACCAGATCAGACATCCTAGCTACAAGATGTGTGTCTACATTTCACTGTTGAGTAACAACATCCCAAGAGCCCAAGTTGTGCATCCACATTTTTTAGAACTTTTTGTTACACTTACCTACTCCTGCACTGTTGAAAATGCTTGGAAGAACAAGCATGATGTGGTTGGGCCAATACTTCTTATATATGGCCATTTCATACTCCTTGACAACTAAAACATGCAAATGACTGGCTCCATCCATTGCATGATATAAATTGAAAAGCCCATGTTCATGACGACCAGTGGTGGGAGTAAAAGTGGGGCTTTTAATGTAATCTTCACTCTGTAGGTAAAAAGAAGTGTGAGCTTCTATATTAATTCAGAGACAGAAAGGAGCAACTGATTCTTCAGGAGAATAAATCAGATCCACTAACACTAGACAAACTGACAAATTTTAAATATCCTTGATAGGAAAAGGAACAACTTTTAGAAGAGTTGGAAAAAAGAAAACTCTATCACTTGGCTTATTTGACTGATGAGAGTGTGGTGGAGTGGACAGGACTCCTAACCTTGACCTGCTAAATGCACAGGTACCTTGAGGCTAGATCTGGAAAAGGATTTAGGTCCAGATGATATAAGACAGCAAGAAACAGCTTACTCCAAAACTACAGTATAACTATTCTGACTGGAGCAAGGGAATAGAAAGAGAAGCAAAGGGAGAATAGTCCTTAAATGTCAAAGCCTCAGAGTAGGTCAGTGGCAGAAGCAAGAAAAGAATCCACAAGGACCCAGTGCATAGTTCTGACCATGTAGCCAAGTACAAGTTTACTGGGTGAGGAAGAGCAGGAGATTTCATCCTTACATTGCACAGTTGCTGCTGTGTTGCTGTCTACGTTTTTCCATTTAAAACTTGGACTGGAGGGTGGTATTGATTTATTACTGTTTATTGGAAGCTGCTTATTTTCTCCAGGATAGAGGTGTTACTGCTTACTGTTGTTCCACAAATTCCTTCAATACTCCATGCAGTGTGGCCTGAGCAAGGCACAACTTCACCTTAGACATGGGTATCAGGAGTCTCTGTAAAGGCCAACAACTCTGCATTGGTGTGACCTCACCATGAATATTGTGTGCAGTTTTGGGCACCTCAATATAAGAGAGATGTTTGACTATTAGAGAATGTCCAAAGGAGGGCAACAAAGATGGTGAAGGGTCTTGGGGGAAGCTGTGTGAGGAGTGGCTGAGGGCACTTGGTCTGTTCAGCCTGGAGGAGACTGAGGGGAGACCTCACTGCAGTTACAACTCCCTTGTCAGGGAAAGAGGAGGGACAGGCACTGATCTCTCCTCTGTGGTGACTAGGGACAGGACCAGAGGGAATGGCCTGAAGTTGTGTCAGGGGAGGTTTAGGCTGGATGTTAGGAAAAGGTTCTTCACCCAGAGGGTAACTCAGATTCTTTGAAAGCCTTATTTTTATATCAAAGAAACTGAGCATTTATACAGAATAAGACAGGATATTCCATTGCTTTTCTCTACAGAAAAAAAGCTTCCTCATACTAATGGTATGATAAACGAAATCATATCTTTGAGTTTCTTTGCAGAAACCATTCTCACTTTAATATCTTAACCCCATAACCAAAGACCTTTTGTCACAGATAAGAGTATTTATACCAAAGGATCAACCTTGATAATGAGCAAAAGAAAGAGCTTATTGGTGTGTCGACAATTTTTTTCATGTATCCCTTTCTGGGAGAAAATACAAGCGTAGTGTAAGGAGACCTTCATTGTCTCTTGACAGTGGGAGTTGTAGAATAGAAAATACTAATTCAACAAAATTTGAATTTGGTGGTGTCTCTCTCCCATATATGGTCATAAATATAAATAAAAATATCCATCTACCTTATCTGTGACTAGTGGTAACCTCATACTTTCCAACTGTCTTCCTGGTTGGCTAAAGACAAAATGATGCTCCTTTGATTTTGGAATGATGAAATGCAGCTGGATTTCTTCTCCCAGCATAGAATAGGAAAAGGCAAATGCATGCAGAGTGGACTCATAAATCTAAGGATGGGAAAAAATTCCAGTTAAAGTCAAACGACAAGGTCTCAGTGTAGTTTATATATATTTACAACATTGCGAAACAGATTACAGTCACTTACTGTATGGCATTAGATTTTACTTCATTATTCATAAGTGTTAAACAATATTCCCTAGGCTAGAGCTTACACTGAAAAAAAAATACACATTTAAGTGTTCCCTCTTTTGAAACCATTGTTTCAGCTTCATCTTGCCGATGGTACCAATATTTACAGGCTATTCCTGGCTTTCAGAAATACTGGTACATAAAAACCAATATTTGCATTGCTGACACCTTCCTTCTCACATTATAATAGGCAGGAAATTAGAGTTACTCTCAGTAAGAGCAAATTCTATCCCACACATAGACTACTCTATGCTGGACTGCTCCTGTATCAGAAGTAGCACCTGTTGCAGTTACTCAGGTGAAAAATTCAGCAAGGCCCAGTGGAAAGTTTACCGGGAAACTAGTTTTAACTGGTAGTACACATGCAGATCACAGCACTGAATAAACTACTGTACATGACACAAGGATCAGTCCTCTGATCTCCCCAAACCTGTAGCCTGGTTGAGGCAGGCAAATTGCAAGAAATAACAAAATCTGTAAATCAGCTGTATCTGTACACATATACAACTTCTAAGCTGATTTAAATACAGTGAATGTACACAAACTGTGTTTGGGTTGTGTCTGCTTCAGTTTCTGACCTGCAGAGTAACAACTGGAAATCTTTACCTGGTACCTGGGATTGAAACCCATATACTGATGGCACTGTTCGCAGTGATGGTAGGTGTTATATGCTGCATACTTGGACAATCTCATCCTAGTGGTCTGACGGCAGGTGTACATATCTTCCTGTCTCCTGCTCATTGATCTGTCTGTCAAGAAAAGAAACAAATTAAATGTAACAAAAATTCAAGGCTAGAATGTATTCTCTTGTGACAGACTGTTTCTATCACTGAAATCAGCTTCTAGGAAAAAAGGCAATATAAAACAAACTATAAATCCATTCTGAGCACAGTATGTTTTATAAATTGCTATGTACAGCAAAGGGAACTACAAGGAAGTATCCAAAAATTCATGATTATGATAATTCTGCACAGATTTCACATAAGGCTGAGATGTAAGCAATGCCAGACCATTAAAATTGTCATTGTTACTATTATTTGGTTGAATGCTTACAAAAGCAATAAACAGTAAAAATGAGTCTTATGACATTTGCATTCTGTGGCAGACATTGCAGTAGATTATATGAAATGAATGTGGCAATTGAGTGATGTTGCTCCTTAGTGTATATCCATATTTGTCAAAGGGTGCCCTTTGTGAGAGACTGAGGGAAGATGAGGTGTAATTTCTGCTGAAAAGGACTTTGTTATTTCTTCTTTCACTCAGATTTTCAGCATCAGATTGGGTTACTCAATGCTGTTCCTTGTCATGTTAAGTTTTAAAAATCACCAAGAGTGGAGTTTTCATGATCTCTCTGGGCAACCTGCTTCATGGTTTGACCGCTTTTATTCTGAAAATAGTTTTCATACTATCCAATTGTAATTTCCCATATTGCAACTTGTGTCTGTTGTCTCTTGTCCTTATGCTGTCTATCTATAATATAATATAAATTCCCATTAGGAAGTTGAAGACAGCATTTAGATGCACCTGCTAGACTTCCCCAGATGAAACAAACCCAGTTCACTTCAATTTTCTTCATATCTTGGTGGCTGCTCACTGGCCTCACTTCTCTATGTCAACGTCTTTCTCCTATTGGGAAGCCAAAAGCTTGACAGAATACCCACATGTAGCCTTAGAGTTGCCATGCACAGGAGAATACCCACTTCCCTGGAGCTGGTGCTAGATTATTAGTTAGCCATTAATCCAACGGAGAACTGGTGACTCATGTTCAAATTGGTGTTGGCCAGGACCATCAAGTCACCTCAATCAAAACTGCTCTCTACAGACCTGACTCCAAACTTGTACAGCTGAAAAAAATTATTCTATCCCAAGTGCAAAGGGCACGTTTTGTGAACTGTTCAACAGGGTCCTGTTCCTGAGGTTCTTTCCTGGATGTTCCACTTCTCCAGCCTGCCAAGGTCTTTCTGAATGGCAGTGTTACCTCCCTGCTACCCAGTCCCATGGGCTTGTGTATGTCCAGCTGGCTAATTTGGAGGACTAATTCACACATCAATGCTCCAGAAATCTAGATGTGGGCATGGTCATCTCATGCTTTCCAAACCTAACCTAAAAACCTAAAAAGTAAACCTATAGACACTTTTAAGTACATAACTAACTTTACCCACATAAACCACTTCATTGCTACAGAGCAGGACAATGCTACTTCATAAAACCATTCAAATACACAAAAGTATTGTGGAATTAGAGCTTTTTAATGAAACACTACCCATATAACATTCCGTAAGTCATTTACAAGGGTCATACTCTGGTACTTTATCTGGAAAACCTGAAATATTTTTTCACTGTTACTTAGTCAAATGCAATTCTGATATTTTAACTCTGCTTAAAAGTTTAACAGGATTCTCACAGTAAAAGCAATTAAATACATATATGTGTACCAATCTAGATTTTTAAAACTCTAACCTTCACTGTTTATAGTCTGAAGCTTTGAACAAATCAGACTTGCATCTTCATATTTTGGATCATGGATAGTGTAGTCAAAAGGCATCTTCTTAAATGTCTCCAAATCTGGCCACATATCTCCAGGCTGATGGTAGTATTGATCAGATTCTTCTTTTGTGTCTATGATATTATTGAAAAATAAGAATTTATAATTTTTTAAGCTCTTTATATTGCTATAGATCGTTTTGCTGTACCTATTATTCCTGCTTCACTTTTTCTTTCATTAATCTGATGACACAGTATCATCATGCACCAAGAGGTAAACTTTTGCACAAATGCACCTCCTACCTCAACGCAACTCTGCCTTATAAAAATTATCTTTGTGTCCTGTCTCAGCTACAGAAATACATCTGGAAACACAGAGGAGTAATACACTGTAAATAAAGCAAGTTTGGACTGAAATTAGCTATTAGAGAGCAGAAAATTTCTTCCCTCAGGTAGTCTGGTGTACTTAGAAAATATGACATTGCTTCTCCTGGTATAAATCTGCCAATATTTCAATGATTCCTTTTATATACTTTACCACAAAACTTCATTCCAATTCTACACTGAAAACCAATGGCTGGATCTCATTTAATATACATAAATGCTACTGATCCATTTCCACAAAAAACAGAGGTATGTTTTTTGCTTACACAGAAAATGACTAAATTCTAAATGATGAATAAAATAATAAAATATTCTTAAGTATCAGTTGAAGATCACAGAAAATTTTTCTTACAGTATTTAAATAATGTAAAGTAATTTCAAAGGTGAATAGGACAGAATAGACATAGAATATACAGACAACTATATTTCCATTTAGCGTAACAATTTTCTATTGTCTCCAGAATATTTTTATATCAGGAACTTACTAATGTTGATTTCTTCCTCATCATAAACATCCACTTCTGTCAGTCTGATCAGCATTCGGGACAAAATACTGAGGAACTGCAGATAGGCACCTGTCTTCCCTATCTGTAAACATATAAATTAGAAAAAAACAAAAGTAAAATTTTGCTTTTCACCGTGTTAATTTTCCACATAACTGGAAATCTCAGCTGTGGTGAAACTGAATATTAATATTCAGCTCTTGGATATCCTTGTATTTGTATACTCCTTGGCATAAATGAAATGCTTAATGTTCAGTAGTTTTATTCTCTCTATGCAGGAGTCTAGCTTGGAAAATTCATTTTATAACACAGGTCTAATTACAGGTCCACAGACAAGAATTTTCTCTCCTCATGTTATAGCTTCTACACAGGCAATGAACATTTAAAAATCCATACAAACTCATAAAATGTACAAAAAAACCTCCTTGAATTACAAGAGAACTAAAGAATTATCCCAAGCCTTTCATTTCCATACTGATTTACTGCCTACTACTGAAGTACAGTGACTATCCTGATGAATAAAATGACAACACATCCCTGGGAGGGCTTGTGCTGGCCACTTCCAGTCCTGAAGGCCACGGTATGTGCAACAATGTACTGTTCCACCGCTTGTGCTGAAAATACATCATTTCCCTTCCAATCTTTTAAAATTACCTTTTAAAAGTCCATTTTTAAATTATCTTAAGAATATAACTTTCTCCTTTCTTATTTACCCCATCAATACACTGTATAAATTTTCTCTTCATTATACCAAAGAGTATTGCTGGAAGGTATAAACCACAGCCAATGATTTACTCAATGGATTGTTCTGTCTTTCACATGTAGTTAGCTGATGATACCATCAAGTAAATAAGGTCATATCTAAGCAGGCAGCTTTACAAGCCATGACTGCGTGTGTGTGGCCTGTACAGGGGAGGTTAACATGTAAATCAGTTTCAACACGTTCTGCAGCAACTGTCTGATTTCACAAGGTGGCATCAGCTTCCGGATTAAGTCTGTACTACTACTGAATTGAAAATCCAGCTTCACTTCCATTGCTGCTAGGACATGTCAGAATCATAGGGTGTTGAATTGCTAAACAGAGTATTAAAATTACTATTTTCCATCTAAGTCAGGCAAAATTTTCATTTTCTCTCAACTCTTGAGGAAGGGAGGTTTTAAACTCAAAGCAAGGAGTCAGACATTTGTTTTGGTCAAAGCTCATTATCTGTCGTTTTTAACATAGCAGACTGCATTTTGAACACTTGCTTGCAAAGGGTGGATAAGGATATCATTATCCCTGTTGAGAAGCAAGTGTCAGCACACAACTCTGTCATCCCGGAATAACACAGAAAAAAAGTGACTTTGAAAAGAGGAAATGACAGCATGGACTATACTCAGCCCATGCACCAGCTGTTTCTAACTCCCAGCTTTGTTTTTTATGCAAAATCCATTGAGACTAATGAGAATTTTTGTTCTGACCCTGGAACAAGGTTCTAAACTTGGCTGCAATGGCTACTGATTGAAGAGCTAAAACAAAACCATCTCATTTTCCCACATCTGAGGCAAACAAAGAACATACTTTCATTTGATTTCCTCATGTCTATGAGATTACTTTTTTATTCTCTGATCAACATACTCTTTTAAAGTACCTCTGATGATCTTTTCATTAAACAGAGGGTAGCCTGACAGATTAACAGTTCCCTAATTTCAAACAAGAGATCATTTATCAAAAGTACACCTGTCTCCTTGATATCAGATACCTATATAAAAATTAATTTTTCATCTGTTTGAAGCATATACTTAGAATTGTCAACAGAACAACAGGATGAAAACCTTATTTTTTCTTTTGATATGCATTAAAATTTTATTCCATCAAACTCATGTATTTTTCTTTCCTTGGGGGTCCAGTCTTTGCCAATGGCTTTCCACAATGCTGGAGTGACAAGGCCACTGCTACGTGGTGCTGAGATGAAAACTATCAGTCACCTGCCTCAAGTGTACACAAAGTTGTAGGGCCATGAGTCAAAAACCCTGGAAGCCACAGGATGACGAGTGCTAAACCACTAAAGTGAAACACATGCACTTATGTTATTGCAATGCATCAGACCTTACCAACCTCATTATCTGTCACATCAAAAGTTTCCAATTCAGTACTGTGAGCTTTATGAACTGCTAGATATGAGCAACACTGTATGTAAAAAGCTGTTGGGAACTTTCAGGAATATCTCCATGTTTTCAGAATGTTTCCTTGCCAGGACAGAGATTGGGCTGAGCATATGCAGCATTCATATTTGGACTCCATTCACTTGCACATTTGCCTGCATCTGCTGCTGAAGAAATCAAGTGGTGAAAGAGAGAACACCTTTTCCAGGTAATTTTGAGAAGATTTCCAAAAAGAAAATGAGAAAAGAATGACTTCTCATTTACAATCAGCATTTAGTCCAGAAGAGAAGGATCTTGAACAAGTGAATTTGTAGCATGCCCAGATAGCTAAACGCACCTTTAAAATTAATTGTACTGTTTTTCATGTGTACCATCTCTAGGCAAAACGGACTAGCACAGAGAGTCTTTCTTTGTTTGAAATTACTGAAAAGCTATCAATAAACACAACTTTCATATCTCTCCAAAGAGCCCCTGCCCCCTCTGTCACTACCCCTTTTTCCAAAAGCTTGTGCACTCTTAGCAGCTGCAAAGAGATCCTGCAAGTGGGATACGCACACCTTTGAAGCATAAAGTTCTGCATCTGCCCATCCTCTGTCTCCCAAATGCAACAAATAGGAGATCTCAAAAGAAATTTTTAAGTGGATACCTCATTGGTCTGCAGCTTTACATGGCTTTAGACCAGCACAATGCCGTGCTGGTCCCAACTAGTGACTCTGGGCTAAGCGTGATGTATTAACAATGACAACAACTGGTAAGGAAGTACTCAGAGCAAGGTGGTTTTCCCCATATCCTGTCTTTGCTCTGGATGCCAAAGCTGCAAACAGATTAAAGCCTGAAGAAACCTAGAACTGGGCTGCATTTTTACAATTCCTGAAACAAAATGTACGTGAGAGGTGCCACTATGATGAACAGCTCTGTTTTCCAGAAAAAGGTTCCTCAAATATGTGGCAGTGCTCGGTGCTTTGTAAGATAAGGCACTTGGGGGCCAATATTCCCAAATAATGGAATCATTACTCTAATTCGTGTCTGTCTACCTGACTTTGGAAGACAGAAGTCTGAAGAATCAGACTTGGAAGAAGAAAATCCCAGAAGACTAAGAAGTGAAAATCTCCAGTCTTGTGAAAACAGATGATAACTAAGGAATTTGGGGCCTGCAGAGATTTAGGCTTTTTGTTCCTATTTTCATCCTTAGTGCCAGGGATAATATGACCCATAAAATACTAAGAATATGCTTACCCTGCAGCTCTTCATTCATGAAGAGTGTATCTGTAGCAAGAGGAAGGAATATGAATTCAAGTTCTTCCCTGCAGAAAATTTGAGGTATGAAGGTCTAGTTTTTGTATCAAAGACATGTATCACCAAAGAGGAGGGGAAAGCTCTCCAAAGATTTTGACCACTGAACTCTGCTTGCCATAGATATCACAGATAGGGTGCAAACCAACTAAGAATCTGAGAGAGAACATTCCAGTCAGATAAATTGCATGTGTGCCTCCATGCATTCATGGAATGACATCCAAAAGTGCTGTTGTAGAAGGTCTAACAGTACTGAGCTTCCTTTTTTAACTTGCTCCAGATGCTGGACACCAGGACCACTAGAAGTATTTTATTATTCTTACATGTTGGTATAAAGTATCATCTGATTTCAGGCTTCACATTCGGAGAAATATGGCGAAAGGGGAAATAATTCCATACGGCTTTTTCTATTTTAATTTCCAGGTGAGATAGTTCTTCACATACCATGATAGTGGTTTTCAAACTGTGGCCTGTGAATCAATGATGATTTGCAGAAAACATGCTGATGATCCACAGAGAGCTGGTCAAATGTTGATGGCTCTTCTCCTTGTTTCCACATGCTACATTCTTCTAAAACACAGCTAATAATAGATATATTAAATATTTCCCTCATATTTTTCTTACATAAGCTGAATGGTATATACACCCATTGTAATAAGATTTTAATAAAAGTAGAGCAATAATATGGACAGCAATTTTCTTCTTCAAGAAGTGTCTTAAGACATGCGTGCTTCATTCCTTGGATGTGGTGCCACAGGATTGAGCTGTGCTCACCATGAGCTTCCACGCTTCAGGAAAATGCTAGTTCTAAGTTGTAAAATGCAAATAAAAAACAAAGATACAAAACCTTGATTTGCAGTTTGGGGAACTTTTAAGATGAATGTTCTGAAGAAAAAAAATATTTGAGTGAATTTAGAATTCTGTATAGGCATTTGCTTGGGTGCCCCAGGGACTAGACATCGAGATGTAGATATGATACATACTGCCCACGGTGATGCATATTAAATTATACTCACTAACCAATGGCTTCACTTCGATGATGTGAGCTAATTCACAGATAAATTATTCTATACCTCTCCAATTTTTGTTGCATTTTCTAAAGGCTATTGTAAAAATAATGCATTTATTGCCTTTTAATGTACATAACTGTACTTGTAAAAACATATCAAGTCTTCCAGCAAAACATTTTGACCAGTACACAGAGTAAAATGTCTCCATGAGAGAAGGGTGAGCGTATTTTATTACTAATGACCCTGTCAGTGAGAATTGTAATTTTGATTCACTAATGTGCCTAGGTTTCTTCCTCTGTTGATTTAGTATTTTTCATTATAACCAGAAAATTGCTTCCTGATTTAAATTTTAGTAAAGGAATTGCTGCCTGATAAAGAAAACAAGTACTTCCTAATTTTTGTGAAGATACTACTCTGGCAGTCTTATACTTTGGCTGAGATGTTACCAACATTCAGATGTGAGCTGTCTAATAATTGTTTTCATTTCTGCTTATACTTCTTGATGCAGTAAGTGTTAAGTTCATGTGAAATGTTAATATTATCAAAAGTAGTGAATAAAACCTACTTCAGGAAGGAAAATTATTTCTTCCCAAAAGATAAGTGTAATTCTAATTTGTGCATATTTTATTGCAACTATTCCCTTCAAGAAACACTGTATTGTTATAGCTAAACTAACAAACAATCCACATACTTTTAAAGCTGTTTGGTTTATAGGAGTTTTTAGTACTTTGGGAGGTTAAAATATTAAAGGTAGGAAAGTTTCTGGGTTTTTCCATGAAAATTGAAATAAATTAGAAATTTCCATGGAATTATAAATGGAAAATACCATTAAATTAAGATAAAACCCTCATTTTTTATATTTAGGAAGAAAACAGGATACTCCTAATTTGATGTGCATGAATTTCATCTGTGTGAAACAGGTATATTCTTCAGAAAGAAGTGAGGAATATAAAATGAATACACATATGGAAAGCATCCTTTAGGAACTAATCCAACTGTGGGACCCAATGCAACGGTAGGAAATAACCTGCATTGTGAAGACAGCTGAAAAAGAGATGGAGTTCCAAGTAAAAGAATTGTTATCAAGGCTGAAATTCACTGCTGCACAGAGGGTCAACAGGAGTCCTATTCCATACTTGGAAAAAACCAGAAAGATTTGATACTGAAAAGTGGTGACTACCACACCCTGGAAGGGAGCTGACAAATAAACAAGCTGCCTGTTTAATTATAGCTGAATTGCAAGTACAAAGTGTGTGAAGCATCAAAACCTTCTCACAGTGCTCTCCGAAGTCTCTGAGTGGCTCTTCTGAGAAGCACAATTCACATTTGTGACCCAAAAGCAAATGAATACCAAAGAAATATTTTCTTATTGGCTAATCAAAATGTTTAGGGTGGCTTTCAGAATTGTATCTTTATTGGGTTTGATGTGAATGCAATATAAAATTCTAACAGAAGTTGTAACAGCCTATAATTTTGAGTGTTTTTTTGAGACGGAAATGAACGTCTCTCTCCATATTGTATTCATTTTTATGCTGCAGCTGAATATGAAATTCAGTTTCTTGATCACATAACACCTCAATTTTTGGCAAACTATATTTAGATCAAAGGAATGGACAGTGAAAAACTGATCATCAGAACGTCTTCTGGAATCCTTTATGAATTACAGTAACATCTGTGGGAACTCCCAATATGAAATGCTCATTTATGCTCTTTCTACTCTGCTGCACCATATATTGAGGTATACAATGGAATACAATCATTTCACAAATATCAATATGCAGTTGCTTTTTGCCATGGATGGGCACAGAAGAGTGGATCATGTGGCAAGCTAATTCAGTAACTACCTTTAGATTAATTCTTTGGGTTGATGTTACAATAACTGGAAACATCTTTGTCTTGTCAAGTTTATCCCATTTGACTTCTGAAGTTCACAGGAAATATATCTGCTCTCAGTAGGCACAGTGCCTCTTCCTAACTTGCTTTTTCATACTTCAGTAAAACATGAGAGGCACAATATTACCTTTTGCCTGCAATATGTGCACTTAACTAGGAGATACCTCGCTCAGAGATAAGTGCTAAACATGCCTAGAGAATTTAGGAGAGAATTAACTTCTTAGAACTAGACCCATTTCCATATATCTTTCCAAAGTAATTTAAAAACTCCTGAGTCAGCCAGTCACCTCGTAAATATGGCTCTGCTACTTTGGACTGGCCTTTTTGCACGTATTATTTACAACAGCTTCTATTTCTGTCTGCTCTGCAAAGGAAACAAAATAACTTAATTACAAACGCCCAGCTGCTTTCAGATTGATCATAAGAAAGTGGCTTTGTTAAGACCTTTGATCTTTATTTAAAATGTAAATGCATATTCAGCTTTAAACAAACTGAAATTATACATGAAATCTATCTCTTGAACAAACTACCTTTAAAACATTTTAATGTAGACAGACTGACAGAAAATGAACATTGCTGTAGCTTCTCTATGTTGAAACTCCGGCTAACAGTTATGAAAGGAAGATATTTTTTATTAGAAGGGATTAGGAAATAAAATATAAGTAATTTACTCTCCACAAAAAACCACCCCCTCAAGATTGAAAAGAAATAACTAAATATTTTTTCTGAGATTATGATAAAATTAAACAAAATAAATCAATGATAATACCTTGTTCTTTTTACACACCTGTGGTGGCCCACTCAGCAGCAGCCTCCTTGGGTGAAAAGTGTCCATTCTGCCCTCATTTCTGTTGTTGTAGTCCATATGGATTGGCTTGGGAACCGTCCACTGGCGGTAGTACAGAGACTGCTCCGTGCACGTCATCATCTTGCTCATAAGAGGACGAAAGGAACTTGCCCACATAACAGAATGGTAAGGCAAGAGGGAAGAGGATTTGGGAAGTCCACTGCTGTCTGTAGAAGTAATAATGTCATAAACCAGTTTGGGCAGGAAAACTATGGGAGGCTGTTTTGATGCTTTGGTCATGGAGCATTGAGAAGTCTGTAGGATGAAGGAGTTATGAGTAGGTGCAGAGGAGGAAGAAGAGGAGGAGAAAGGTGAGGAGGATGACGAGGTGATGGAGACTTGGGCATTTTTTATGTTTTGTTTCATATCCATCTGTTCAGTTACTGGTGGCAAGTGTTTACTGATTATTGTTTGTGCCCCCTTGTCTACTTTCTGCTTCTGCCTTTCATAGTTATTTGCAGTTTCTTCAGTGCTGTTGCGCAAGGCTTGGGGAGGAGATGACTCAGTGCAGAATGCTGTAACTAAAAGAAAATTTATATTTCAACACAGTGCAAATATCTTTGCTAGTCAATGTCACAGTTAAACAAAACACAAAAATAATCATCTTGATACATTGTCCAGCAAACATTGCAATATTGCTCCTCTTCTTGCTTTGACCTTCCTCGCACAGGAAGCTATAATGGGACTAGTTTGGAGTATTCATTTAAATGCAGAAAGTGGCTTTTAAAGTACTGAAATGCATAGTAAAGATGTCAGTGATTGTCCTGTCCACTATTTCCCTCATACATTTCTTGCTTAAGGTGTTCACCAGATACTTTAATCACTCAAGACAAATACAAAATTACTGAAACCATTGTTTAAATGAAGAAAACAGGTATTTGCAGGCTATTATCCCACCACACAACAGACATGTCTACATGGATTGACATCTGAAAACAGTCCTCTGAGTCAGCTCTGCTCTGACACCCATGTCTGTGTCACTCATGTCTGTGTCACTTAGGCTGATCTAATAAAACCTGGCAGCTCTCAAGTCCCTGGTGACACATAATGTATTAGTATATTCATACAGCTTTGGGTCAGCTCACAGAACATACTGAATTCATTAACGCTGGCCAAGAATATGTGATGTGGACACACCACACAGATAACTGCTGATTTTCTGAAAGCTGTATATTTTTACCCTATATACTTTAACTATGAAGATTTCTCAAAAGTTTAAAATCACTCTAGGACATATGTTCAGTGGCTCTGAGCCTCTCTAATGCTTGGTGAAAGAGGACATGCAAATATTTCACAGTCTTCAAAGTAGACTGAGAACTGCTTGTGGAATCAGTCTACACATGGTATTAGAAATATCTGCCTAAGGCTGAACATAGATTAAACCAGATTTCCTCTCATGGTGAAAACAACTGTCCTGGTTCGCAAAAACCCCGAACATTTTGGATGAATAAAAGTCAGTAGTTTCTCTTGATTTCAAGAAATAGTAAGATATCCTCTAACTGTCTGTTAATCTAAAGTAGTCAGTAAAGGCCATTAGCAACAAATACAAAAGTGTCACCAGCACCATGAACGGTTGCAAGTAACACCACTGTGACATCCCTCAAAATACCAGTATCCAAGTGCATGACAAAAAAAAAAAAGGAAAAAGATTTCTTTAACCACAGATAAACTGAGGGCATTGAGTCAGCGGCAGGCCACATGGACACTGTAGAAATGATGAGCAGCCCAACTTCAAAGAAGAAAAAACATTTTGAAAATTAAAGTAATGAAGCTTATCCAAAGTTTTCAAGATTTTGTTTCCTTTTGTAACCACCACTGTGCCTGTAGAAAAGAAATCACAGGCCAAATATGCACGGCACCATGATGCAAGCTACAGTAAGATCAAAAAAAAATTGCTATCACTGACAAAAAGCCAATATGTTTTAAAAACCTTCATGACATTGCAATTTTTACGAAGTTATGATACAATTTATACTTTCCACTTTTATTCAATTCTCCTCTTAATATTATCTACGTTAAAAGTAAGTAAATAAAGTTGTCAGACAAAAGAGCTGTAGTTGTTCTCAACATTCCCTCATGCTTTCTACATCAGTGTGCAGATTAAAGAGAAACTGTTTAAAAAATTATTCACCTTGAAAAGTGCTTCCAAACAGTGTAAAACTAGTAAGTGAACATTCCAGACAAAACCCAAAAAGTTAAAAATACCAATGAGAAGGAGCATGCTTTTTCCTCCTCATATTAAAAAAAAAATGTGAAGCATATTTCTTTTTTCATAAATTGTCATAGCTTCAGTGAACACACGCAGCCATCACAGTCCTTACTGAGGATTTATACCTCAGTGTCACATAACAAAGAATTGCCTAGTTTAGGCACCCCCTCACATGACAATTTTACAAGCAAGAAAAGATCCTATTTCCTGTATTTCCGAAGTCTAATCCGTATATTTTTTAGTCATCTTAAGTGATTCCATTAAAATAGGCCTTATCAAAACCTTAGTTATTTATGCCTTTTATTATTTATCTAATAAGCTAAGGTCTCTTTATGTCCTAAACTTAAATTAACAGAGATGATCTTATGGTCTTACTGGAAGCTTTTGAAGAGAGAGAGGAAGATGCAGAGTCATGGGAACGTGATCTTTCTCTTTTCATAGGACTTCTCTTTTCTGAAGTTGAACCTGTTTCATGAATGATAGTAAGGGAAAACAAAATCAAAATATAATTTAGGTAAGCCTGTAAGTCACAGCTATATTGTCAAAGTAAGGAAAAGTACACAAGGGTTTGTGTGGGGTTTGTCCTCATCCTGACACTGTTTTCAGTATGGAGAGTATCTGTTCCCACCATGCAATATTGGATCATCCTGTGGTCTAACTAACCTATGTTGAGCTGCAACAGCTTCACAAAAATCAGTGCTGCAGCCAGGAGCTGGTAATATCTAGGCCTATCTCAACCATGATTTCTCTTCTGGCCCATGTCTTACACTCCTCACTAATCCATTGTCAGGGAAAGCAGCAGGCAACAAGTTCTGTTTTGTCAGTATGTTATGAAATTACCTCCTACCCCACACAGCTCTTTGGCCAGATTACATCTCAGTTTTTGGTGATGAAAATCCATATTTGGATGGCCATCAAGGCCATTCACTTGAGATTCCTAGCTCAGGCTTCTAGGTTAAAATGCTTGTTTCTGTACAGTTCTAACGTGATAAACTGAGACATAAGCACTGCCATCAGAAAACTTAGACTGTAAGACTATCTTGCATGTTCTGAATTGGACTCTGGATGATCACACCACACTTCATGGACTTGGAGAGCAGCTTTAGACAACTTAGGAGCTCATTTGACTCAGATCACATACAATCTCAGCATACTTCAACTAAATGGACAGAACTACTCATCACAAGAAGTACTCATCACATCTGAAGCAGGCATCTATTGAACACAGTTTGAGTATGACCTCAGGTATTTCATTCCTATATGAAGAGTACATATTGGATTAAAAAAAGTATTTTTGTTCTGCTATCATTTTGAGTGAGTAAGGACTTCCTAGGTGAACAGTAATTGGCTTTCTTTCTTCTCATAGTATAGAAAAGGAAATGAAGGCAAGTTGTTTGAGATTTAAATACTTTACAGGGATAAAAATCCTTTGTTTTCCACGGGCACAACAGACAGTAAAGAAAACTGTAAAGACCTAATAAATAACTGATAATGCACATCAATTATAACCTCAAAAGACCCTAAAAGGCAATTGTTCCTGGGTAAATTGTTGTTGTTTGTTTACAGATTTGTATGTTCTTAATTGGTCTCTTAAGAAATGATGAATACACCAAACCTACACTGTCAATTTGAATTCATGAGCATTTTCAAGGAGAACTCAGAAGTTTCTATGTTGAGGTATATTTTCTATCCATATTATTTAGCACCTTTCAAACTAGGGACTACTCAATTTACTGTACTATGTACAGTTTCCTAAGGAATGTGTCACTGACATCGTTGTAAGCATAGGTTGGGTTGAATCAGTCAGGGACAGCTTAGTTGGAGCTGCCACTGCCCTGAGGGTAGGGGTGGGGTCGCTGCTTCTGGGACAGCAAATCGCACCCTTCCCTGCCAGGGAGGGCGAGTGCAGAGGGTCCTCTGAATAGTGAATGTAACTGGGGTTTCTACTCGAGCTCCACTGGCTGGCTGCCAGAACATCCACGGCAAAGGAGGAACACAGGAGGGAGCCAGAAAACAGAGAGAGAAAACAGACGAAGCAGTAGAACTGCAAGAAGTTAAAATGCATCAGCAGCAACAGTCCCAGGCAGGGAGGGTGAGAAAACACAGGTTCAATGAGATGAAACAAAACTAGGGAGCAGTGCTCACTCAATAAGACTAAAGTGAGAAACCCTCACCCATACATTTGTGCTTTTGCTAATAATTTTCAATCATTTTACAGCTCCTTTTAATACCAGTAATAAATAATACCTTCTGTCGCTATTTCTTCATCTTCATTGTCAGTACTGCTTAGTTTCTCTGGGTCACTTTCCAACAAATCATTCACAACTGCTTTCTCTGTGTGAATTTCTGAGCTCACAAAGTATGCTGCCAAACCAAGTTCTTGCTCCAGGGTTGTCCTTACCAAAGAAGATGAATTTATTAAACGTAGGTCACAGTATCTCAGTGATCTGGAGAGAAACAGGAGGAGCTAGTATGAAAACTCACTGTAATCTACTGCCTTATCTCTTTTAGAAACACAGCCAAAGGGGAATTTTTTTCATGATTTGTTACAACAATGGATGAGATAGAACACAGTATTTTGTGTTTAATAAGTTTACCACTGTGGTGCATACACTCTTCCTTCTCTTAACCCAGTTACGCAACTTAATCTACTGCACTGAACATTAGCATCAGCATGAGAAAAAGAATAATCATCTGAATTCTAAACATAACACACAGAATGGGACCCAGTTGAACATGCAAAAGCATTTAGTGCCCCAGGACATCCTGTCTGACTTCCAGCTGCCATTCCAGAAGGCACTGATCTCTCCACACATCCTGGAGCACACATGCTGGCATCATACAGATTTCTCAGCTACCCTAAGAAACCTAAGCAGATATATTTCTGGTTTTAACATACCCATTCTCTCCTCCTAAGCTGGGATAACTCTCTTAATATTTTTGGAGCTATTTACACCTTGCTATAAACAGAAGTTTATTATCACTAATATGGCGTTTGTATTTATGATATAAAAGCTGCCCCCAAAATGGCAAAGAAACACCTTGACACTGAAATCTTCTTGTTTTCTTCTTGCACAAGTAATTACACAGTTAATCTTTAGCTTTTTGATAAGCATTGGATAAAAAACTGCCACTGAGAAAAGAGTGAATCTTCTTACCGTGGCAAAGACTCCCCTTGTGGATCCATCCCACTAAATATTAATATACAAGGCAAACCTTCCAATTCCAAATAGGTCTGTGGCCTCCAATCTACATCCTCAATTTTCTGCCAGATCTGTATAAGGTAGAGAAACCCAGTTGGACGTATCTATATGTTGGATATATCTATAACTATATAATAGTTTTTACATATATATATATATATATATATATATATGTTTGAGATCTATCTATATCAAATAAAAAGATGGAAAGACATAATTTATCATCCATTCTAAGAATCCACTTGTACAGAAGCAGAGCCAAGTTCAACACAGTTAGATCTCACAGTTCCTAAAGCATTACAGGCAGCAATCTGCCTGCTGTTATTCTGAGGACATTGGGACAGTATGTTTCAGCCTGAAAAGGCTCCCAGCTTCCAAGCTGCATAGAGAGCACTGAGACCAGGCCATACAGCAAACACAGCACAATGGAGAGTAACGCTGAGCAGGAGTTTTGAGGGAGAGAAGAACAGAAGGTTGCTTCTTGAGGCAGATAATATATGGATGTCTGACTCCAAGGAAGAAAATAAGCTAGAAATGGGACATTTTCACCTTAGAGGAGAAAGTTGGAAGTGTTCAACACACACCACTGTCCCCAATTACAATCCTCTGGAGTCTCCCACTCTCCCCTAAAGCTATCGGTTTTCCTGGTAACTTTATGAGAAATCTGACAACTCCACCTATTGTTTGACTGTTTAACATCAGGCTGTATTGCTTTACTCACACCAGTCAGTCCTTTTTGCTGTAAGACTGATCTACAGATAAGGAGTATCTATGGTATGATCAGCAGTACAACACCTCGGCCTCTGACAGCTGTACATGTTCCCCTGCTTTACATGTCAGAGAACATAATCAGGATGTGATTCAGAACTAATACTGATTTTCCAGAATAAGCTATGCGTAATTAATAGCAGAATGAGATCAGCACTAGGTCCTGGATTTCAAATGACTTCATCTAACATGTATTGAATCAAAGTAAATAGTGTATCATATATATCTATTACAGTACTCTAGAATGGAAATACATTTTTGCTTTGGCAATCAAATGATGGCAATTTTATGAAGAGCAAAGGGGGCTTTTGTTAAACAGATGACCCATGTTAGACAGATGACTCTGGACTTAAAAGATAGAAATTCATCCATAAACCACAACATGGTTGAGAAAGCTGGACATTCCGAGCTGTGAACACCAGGCTGCTCTAGGATCCATAACTATCATCACTTATCAGTAGGCAAATCAGTCTTCTTGCCAGCTGCTAGTGACAATAATAATGTAACTCTCAACTGGTCGCTGATTAAAATCTTTTTTTGCACTGTTTTGTTTTTGTGAGAAAATTCAGCTAGAACTGAACGTTTTATTTGGCCTTTTTATGTATTTCTCATAGTCGCTTTAGATAAAAGCATTTCAGCTCTTTCTAAGGGTTGCTACTGGAAGTCAAGTTCTAGCCATATTAGTTAATACTCCACTGAGCACTAACCAAGGCAGGAAAGGAGAGGTGTCACAGACAGTATGTCTAAAAGGTAAAAGTCATGCTCCTCATGGCAGTTTTTGTTTTTACTATAAGACTCCACACTTCAGTTCATAACCGTAATTCTCACCAGTAAAGTCTCCCCACCTACCCATCTAATGAAGTTCCCCAGCATATGCCATTCTGCAATTTACCTTTAGTTGTTCCACAAAGTGCTTCCCTATTGTGATTCCGGAATTAGGATTTCCCAAGATTATTTCAAAGTTATCTTCAAGGGCTAGTCTTTCCCTTACATTATACAGACGTTCATATGCCACTGCAGCCAGTGGGATGCATGGAATTCTCAACACTACCATGAGGCCATGGCCACTAGGACATTGTCTTGAAGAGTTTATTAGATTTTGGGTGATTTCCAGAGTTTCAACTGAGGTGTAATTCTTCATCTGAGAAAGACCACACACTGCCATCATAGCTGCAGAGTAGTGTTGGATGAGGACAAAAGTCCTTATCACTGCACTATGTAATCTGGGAAACCTGAAATAAATGGTGAATTAAAGAGTATTAAAGGGTGAAGTGAAAAAGCTAGCTTTTACAAAATATAGTCAACTCAGGATTTTCTCCTGTAAAGAATTCTTCGTATCTACTATACAACAGAATCTCACCAATTGCAGTTGTACAGTATCTGCAAGGCATCATTTCATAATCAGCACTGATGTTTTCTCTCCAGTTTTCTTAGTAAAGATTTACTAAGCAAGTCATCCAGTAAGGTTACATCACTTAAGGTTATCCATACCTTACTGCTGTTACAAAATTTATCACAGAATATTAGCTGAGGCACTCAATAATATCATCAATCAAAATTATATTCTCTTATCAGTAAGAATACTATTCTTCATTGTGTGTCATTCTTAAGGGGCAGAAAGGAGACGGGTAGTGTCTCTTGTTTTCTTACTGAAGCCCTGAACCAACTTACTCTTGTGTTCAAGAGTACTGAATATGTAGGCAGCAACCAATGAGCACTCCAACTTCCCAAGGCCAGCTACACCTTGTCTGTGGAAAGGAGACACATGGATATCCAATAGCTTCCTGTGTTCTGATTTTCGCAGAAATGAAACCCAGGTGCTCAGTAAAAAGAGTGTTTGCTATGGCTTGCTCAGAATGGCTTGCTCTGAAGCTTTTTTTTCTGATTTATGTCTACCTACCACAGTGATATGTCTAACTTCTCTTTGTGTTCCAAATGCAGTATACACAAACTCTATACATCAAAATCAGCCAGGGTCAGCAAGTGATAATACTGGACAAAAGTAATAACACATTCAAATTACATGATGATGCAATGTTAGATTATTATAATGTAGAGGTAGTTACAGGTCACAACAAGGACACACTGTAAATTGGTGACATTGCAGGTCTAGTGTATACTAAATAGACAGAGGAGAAAATAAGAATAGGTGAAATGCCTTGTGTATGTAAATGATGGCGTAAGACAGTGAGAAGCCAAAAAAAAAAAAAAAAGAACTGGGCTTCTAGCTAGTAACTCAAGGCCCTAAAAAGGACTTCCTAAGTTTCCCACATCAAACAAAGGAGGGCCCCATACCTCTTTCCCAAAGCCATGACCATTGCTTCAAAAGAGCTGTCGTACCGAAGCAGTGGAATACTATGTCCAGAGAGGGTGGACTCAATGAATTCCGACAGTCCAAAGTATTTCTTGTTTTCATGGTACAAAGCTACACCCTAGAGCAAATGAAGCAATGAAAATATAGGGGTAAAGTCTATCAATAATTAATTTACAAGTGATTATTGATTGGTATCTTGATATACTTACAATCACATTCTCTAATAAACATACATCTACTCAGACATAATAAAACAAGAAGAAATAGAATTAGTTTTTTTGAGAGAATAAAAGTTTGACCCAAGTTTTTCCCATTTCTTTCTCTCTCTCCACATGCACATATACACATACACAGACAGACCAGCTATATGGAATAAATATGCACACATATGAAGAAAATCCATGTATGCACATATATTTATGCAGTAATGCACTAGAGACAGAATTGAAGATGATTTCCATTTATGTAGCTCAAAGATTTTTAGCAGAGCTACTAAGGTTTATGGGAGATATAAAAGGAATAAAGAAAATGGAAGCTAGAAAGGCTAAGCAAAGGAAAAATGAACTTGCCACAGACTGAACAAGATGTCATTCAAACTTCATTCTTGTTTACAAAAATCATGGGGACTTCACAATTTTGTCAAGTACATAAATGCAAGATAACTTATGAAAAGCTCACAAAAGCACTTCAAAGCATCCATCTTACATTGCTGTATGAAGAAGGCCAGTGGATCTCATTGTAAGGGCTGATATGAGTATGCTGAGTCTGCAGCGCATAGGGGAAGGAAGTCACATGGAGGGTCACAATATTTGGTGCCTCTTTCACCTCCCTGCAGTTCAACAGTCTATCAACAAGTCCTGTCGACAGCTCTGTTTGAGGATAAAGACTATGCACAGCACTGCAAAAAAAGAAACCCAAAACTCTCCAAAGTGATCAGCAAAAGGGAACATTTGTGTCAGCGGCATAGCTTAAACCTGGATGTGAAAACAAAGTTAAAGGAACTTGGGACTCTTCTTTTGCCCTGAAATTGTAGGACAGAAGGATGAGAAAAGAAATGCAAATTATTTGGCTGCAAGTAAAAATTTCTGTGAGTCTGATAAGCTCTCTAGCTAGCAAATTACCAATCCCTTGCAGCTACCAGAACATGACAGATAAATGATGAAAGGAAGCTGATGTGACAGTTAACAATAGACACATAGTCCTGTACTACCTTTGATCAGATTGTTAGTGCTGACCTTAACAAAACTTGATTCTAACCTACAAAAATCAAGACAGATAAGTACAGATGGTAAGTCAGTATGATAGAAAAAGAGAGAAAAAGTAAAGAATAGTTATTCTTACAGCAAATCCCAGTATCATGGAACACTGACAGTCAATTTCTTGCTTCTGTGCAAAATTTCAGTCCAAATTCAGGCTATTTCATTTTTGGCATTTACCTGCTCATGTATCTTTAATAGATACAAAATTAGAGTTAAGCAGCAATACAGGTACTTCCCTACCACTCCAGGATGTTACATGAACAGAGAGCTTAAAGGCTGGGACAGCTGTAAAAGACCATGTAAGTTCCTAAGACAGGGAGCAGGAAATCCTCAGATGCAGTTTCATTGAAAGTCATCATTCTTAACCAGTGTAAAAGGTAAGACCTTCTCACTTCATTCACAAGCAAGATTTCACGGGTTTTGGTTTTAGAAACACTACCACAATCCCAAAGTCAGAATATGTTGGTGTTTCTGGAATTCAGAATGTTCTCCAACTCCCTGAAGAGCCTTGGAACCAGGCAGCAAAAGCAGCCCCACTTCTCAGCAGGCAGATTGTTGAGAAGCTACGGAAACAGAGCTCTGTGAGGGAAGCAATGAGGTATGCCAGTGACCTGATGGGGAACTTGGCAAACACTGGAGAGAAACTTCTCTCTTTCCCTCAGAACTCTACCTGGCATCACTATGAATCCACAGAAGCTTTCCATTCTTACAAATCAGTGATTTCGGATAGAAAAAAAAATGGAAAATTTCCAGTTAGCTAAAAAGTAGGCAGCAGTGCTGGCTCACTAATTGTGTCCTCACTGGGTTGGGATTTTGAAAGTTTTACAGCCCAGAGGACACTGACAGAGGATGATGAGCTCTGTGTACTTTCACAGGAAGCTTACCCCTGAACAAATGACAAACAGCCAAAAAAACAATAACTGTGGCTGAAAGTAGATAAGAATGGGGAGCAAAAAAAAGTTGAAATGTTCCACTGAGGCACAAAATAATAAGCAGGCTAAGGATAAGTCATGAAGGACTTTAAAGCATGTTTATTCAATGCATGGGGAGACAGAGTTAGCAAAAAGATGCAAACAAAGATGAGGGAAGGGATAAATCTGAAAGCTAATCTTGAGAGATAATGCAGATAATAATAATTTCTCTAAAAACAAGTTACAGTTTTCTTACCTCATTAGATCCCAGTGTGCATGATCATGGATTAGGACAAACAGTGTGTGTGGATTCTGCATAGAGTTCTGTAAAAAGACTTTGAATTTAATTTGGGCTTCTGCATCTAGTTTCATAACATACTGTTCCACTCTCTGCTTTGTAAGATGTTCCTTCTCTAACCCAAGTTCTAATAAAATACCTAAAAGAATGGAACAAGTGTCAGTATTTCTGGATACAAATACATCTAAGAATGTCCTGTAAATCTAAAATAAAGCTAACTAATGAGCACCTGAGTGCCAGAGATGAAACAAAGTCTGTTGATAAGTCACTTCGGAGGGTGGAACACAAATCAAGAAATCAATTTTCTCGAAGGAACCCAAATCAAGATTTTGAGTGCTGGAGTCAGCAATTGAGCAAATATGAGACAGCAATTTCTGAGCCACTGCTAGCTGGAATGGACGAATTTGATGTCGTTCAATCTCATAACCTGGAAAAAGGCAAAATTCTGTTTAGATATATGCCCAAAGTCTAATCTAATGCAAACTGTTAAGGGTCTGGCAAAGAATGATTTAAGGTATTTTGCTTATTTACAGAAGGTCATTTATGAAAATCCATATAGAATACGCGAAGAAATCTTTCTGTATTTGGACTTTTTGGTCCTATAAGTGTCTGCAACCTGAAAGTGAATTTGAACAATAGCATTCTGCTACCACAGAAGTAAGACTTAAAGCTTCAAAAACTGTAATACCCCGTGGAATGAAGCAGAACATCCATCAGTCTAAATCTGAATATCTCAAGACATGAGTTGCTGTTTGCCTCGGGACCTTTGCTTTTAGGAGCCCAGGACTCTGCCCACAGGGATCTAACTGTGCACCCAGAGAGGCACTTGGTCTCCAGTACCCTACTCGGTTACCTCTTTAGAACATCCTCCTTACTTGTACACACAGCTGTTCCAGTTCCATTCACTGCTGTTGGATTATTTACTGAAGCAGAAAGTGATGAAGAGATGTGTCCTTGGTTTTCTTGATAAAATTTCTCCAGCAAAAGATCAATGTCACCCTCTGTCAAATTGAAGGGATAGTGGAATAAGCATCCCTGTTAATAAGAGCTGCATTTCATACTTGACTTTGTTTTGTAGATCTTAAAAACTTTATATATATTTGCTATCTATGCTGGCCTTGGCTTATTGGCTGTTTCATACAGGAACCCTCTTGTTATTTTCTATTGCTTCTGTTTTTATGGAGTGTCACTAGTAAAATGAAAACCAGACCAGGGAATGACAAACCATCTCTGCAGACCAGTTAGGACATTTATGGATGTGGTAGAAAACCAGTCTCAAGGCCAACCAGCCTAATGCAAACCAGCAACAACAAAGACATGAAACTGGCTTAGTTTATGTCCAGACCATGGATCCATACTGTTCACTAACAAAGATTACAAGAAAGTTGAGAAAAATCTGATAAACATTTTAAAAACTCTAACATTTCTGAGAGACAGAAAGAACAATAATTTCCAATACAGCCAAAAGAAAAGCATGAGTTTTGTAGCTATACACAATGCTGAAGCAAACAAGATATGTTTTACTGAAGTATTTCATATCTGCAAACATACCTATTTCCATAAGAGCAGGGGCCCTACGTACAGATGAATGCAGAGAGTACAGTATGCCTGACCTGGGCATTGTTTTCTCAGCAGTTGAAAAGGTCTGAGCATGTCTGCAGCGAGCTCAGAAAGGGAGGGCCTGCCCTGTGAAGTGCAGTCCAGTGGATATAGGTGACAACTATTTTTAGGATGCTCATTTACTTGTTCTGCTCAAACAATAGCAACAGCAGAGAGCTCTATGATTCTCTGTGATTCTCTGGGGTTTGCTTTGATTTTGAGAACCATACTTTGAAAATACAGAGATAAACACTACATAATTACAAGACGATTTAAGGAAAATGAGATTCCCTTAAGTGACCACTCAAAATATCATGACACATTCAGAAGAGTTCTTGTGATCTATTTACCAACATGTTGTGAATGGCAAAGAAGATTGTGACATCCCATTAACACTGACAAATATGCTGCATTTGCCCTAGTTGTGAGATACAGTTTAATTTTCCATGTGGCTTGATCTATCCCCAGATAATCCTGCCTGTAGTAATCCTCAGTACACTCAGTTAAAAAATGATCCAGTAATCCTGGCTCTCTGCAATTTTATTCTCTGTCCCAGGCATCACAATCAAGTTCACATTATGGTAAGTTGAAGGGGCAAATCCTACCTTTCATAAAATTGCTCTGATCTATCGTGGTCTAAATGCATTCTGTGCTTACGGAAAACAAATGTGTACATTCATATGGATATGGACTTACATAACGTAAGGATGGATTTGCATAGCTAAGAATAATATGCTCAGCTATTTGCTGGCCTATTTTTATGAAATCAAGGGATTTTAGAAACTGACACTTTTAGGAGGAATTTCAGTTCAACTGTACTTTCACAACTTTGCCAAGCATTTTTCATGTATTTCTTACAGCGTGTTCCTTCTGGAAAGGAAATGAGCAGAGCTTTTTTCTCAGACTTAAAAGTTTCAGGCATTTGGAAACATGCCTCTTCACAACCTGTAAGGTACCTGGGCAGAGTGTGCTAAAGAAGGACCCCAGAATTTCCACCTTCCCTGTGACCAGCTGATAGTTAACTTCCTTTTGGTAGTCTGAAGGACTGAGCATGCTCTCAGACAGAACTCTTGCCTGATACTTTCCTAAAAGACAAAAAAAAAAAAAGTAATTTTGACAACACCTCAAACTAAAGTTAAAACCATTCTAAGTCATAATAAAAATACTCTATGACTAAATGAATACCACACATACAAAAATGGCAGAGATGAGTTTTTTATGTCTCCAAAACACATATGCACCAGACACATGTAAAATAGATTTATGTTTTACAATTTCTTTGTATTTCATTCCCAGTTTGGAAAATATTTGTTGATACGATACATAAAAAGACCATATAATATTGAAAGGAATTGCCAGTTATCTTACAGTCATAATGAATCTTTGAATGGCCATTCAGATAATTTATTTAATTGTGAGTATAACCCTCAACAGGTTGTTGAAGGGAACGGCATTGAAAGATCATTTTTTAGAAGCTAAGGAAAGGTTCTCTGCAGCAATATCCCAGCTGCAGAGAGCAGGAGAGCTTTACGCACTGTGTGTGCTGTAACTCACTCTCTTTTTGTAGCCTTGTTGGCTGAGATGCTTTGGTGAGAAAATGGGCAATGCAGGCAGGATGTGATTTGCGGGGGAGAGACTCAACAGTGCAGTGTCATCTTGGGTTGGTCAAAGCTCTGCTTTGTGAGGCAACTTACTGGAACTCCAACCAAGTCCCTCAGCATTGAATTACTCTGGTTTGCAAGGAGATACATCCCTGGCATATTACCTGTTATCACAATGCAGGAATCAATGGCTCGGTTTCTACTGGCACATATGATCACCACATAGTTTGTTTTCATTAATTTTCCTTCAATGAGCAGCTTAAACATTTCTGAAAGCCCTTCTGCCAGGGAGTAGCTGCACTCGATGATATGGACACTGTCATTGCAGGAGCTGGCTGCCAGCCCCGCCAGCCAGGGCAGCTGGGCTGAAGTCACCGGGGTGACCTGGCTGGGCACCTGCGGAAAGGCCTGGGGAACAGCCTGCTGGTACTGACGGATTTCAGACAGGTGGGATTCCCGCCAGGAACGCATGAATATCTGCTCCAAATCCTCAATCAAAGGGACCTGGTCTGCAGCTAAAAAAAAATAAGAGGGAAATGTTATGAAACAATTAAACAAAACTGTTGAGGTAAAAACATTGATTTCTTTTAAACCACGCTTCTGATTTCTGCATGCATGACTCTGTTACCTTTAGCAGATGTGAAGCAAATTTTTCATTTTGAAATGCCTTTGTGATATTCAGATAAAGCTGCCTTCATTTGAAGCTGAGTACTAGTAACTAGAAATATTTGAGGTTGAGTGCTGCCTGTTTTAGCATAATACTAATTCTAAACCACAGATTGTCTGCAAGAACAGTGAATTACAGCTCTCTTCCTTTACTTTTCATTGCTGAGGTCCCAGATGATAGCAGAAAATAAACTTTGTATGTTTATAATTCAATCTGTCTGGCCTTCAAGACCTAGTTATTTCATTTTGTTTCATAACCATGAATGAAATAGTATAATATCACATTATCAAAGACTCATATGTAGTACTCTCCTGCCCTAATATTCCCTTTCTCATTTGCCTGCATGTCACATATTCAGTGTAGTCTATGTGGATGTAGAACAATCTTACCTAGTTGAACAAGGTAGTAGACAGTCAGTAAGAGCTGCATTTCCTCAGAAATAGGCTGTATTGTGGATGCACTGTATTGTTCATATGCTCTAGACAAAGACTGTGAGTTTCTGTAACAGGTGTACAACAAAGGACTCACTATCACATCATTAATGTTCCCACAAAGATATGGGAAGTTTCCATGACCTACAAAATAAATGTATGTACGTATCACATTAAATTCGTCATTTCCCATGTGTGTATTAAACAGTTTTAACAGTTACCATCTTAAAATGGATAGTATTAGTAGTGTTTAGGGGTGGGACATATCTTTACATATCTTGCAAAAAGAAAGAAGAGGCCTTGTTGTGGGGTTGGGGGGTTTACCTTTAAAAATAACTGGTTTTGCTTTACAGATTTTCAGCAAGTTGTCAGGAACTGAGACTGGTTCTCCTGAGCCCACCATTGGAGAGGAGAGTGGTCCCACCAAAGCAGAATGTGGTAAAGATGACAGACTTCCTCCATCTAAGATTTTAGACATATTATTACTGGAATCAGGTCTAGTAATGATTTCCTCAAAGAAATGTTATTCAGCATCATCTCATGCCCACATTTGCTCTCAGTATGAACAGCTTTTTATGACTCCATCACATAGTTCATGACTTGTTACTACAACCCCCACTATTATGCTAATTGTCTTGGAGGAGTAATGATGTCATTGCAACATTGGAGACCCCACATGCATCTAAAGGATTTGAAATGTTTACAAACAAACAGTTTCAGGTATAAATGCATGAATAGAGAGACATGTCATATCAATGCACATGTGGTTATGATTTGTGAGTTCTCTGTGACATATTTAGTTTCACTCATTCTAAACAGTTTTTATTGCTGTAAGAAGAAAGAAAAATGTAAAATTCAACATTTGCTCAGCTGTACCTTATTTATGGTAATTTAAATGCAAACAATAGTACATTTAAAGAAAAAAAATTGGGGAAACTGGGTTTGTTTCACTGTATGTCACTCTTGTCTGTACCTAGACCATAAATAATTGAAACAATGGACGGTACCGTTATTCTGGACCAGAGCTGTAATACTAATTTTAATATTCCAAAAGTGTTTTGGTGTCTAAAGATGGACCAGGCATCTGTTCCGATTTGTTAATGACTCGATGACTGGAACCCAAGGAGAGTTAGGCTCAGAGCTTCAAAGAGAAATCAATTGAAATAAAGCATTTAGGTGAGCACAGAGGTATCAAACACCTTTCAAATCTCTCATATGAATCTGCATGTGCCTTTAAAACAATGCCTCTTTCCCCCCATTATTTTCTGAATAATGAAACAAACAAAATCATCACCTTGGGTATAACTTACCATTTTTAATTCTGTTTGGAGCCTGTGTACTGAGCTGCAAGTTCCAAGTTTCAGTGGACGATGGAGATTCCGGTGACCAACCTTTATGGCGCTTTTTTGGAGGCCCTGAATTTGTTAATGTGCCTGAATAAGAATAATGTTTCAGAGAAATATTAGAATAAAATGTATTCAGGTTTGGGCATGGTAAGTCAATATGTTTTGACAGACTGTGTGTATCAAGTACGGCAGTAGAGAAGGTCAACTCTATGAATAGAATAATTTTGTGTGGTTTATTTTACTTTGTTGTGTCCTGCTTAAATTCCTGGAAAATTTTTGGTGCAGGGAACTCTTAATTATCTAGGTAGATTCCACTTATCTTACACCAATGCTTTCTCTCTATTAAGAATAATACAGTAAGTAATGAGATATACTAAGAATCCTTAAAAGTATTAATATTTTGAAATCAACACTTGTGGGCATTTTGCTCCTTTTATTTCTGAACACATGACACAGTGTTACATGTAACTTATTGAAAAATAATATTCCCAAGGGTTTCAGAGTAATAGTAATAAACATCTGAGTTCTTCTCAACGATTTCCCCATTTACAGGATTTTTGCCACTTCTTGCTGATTCCATCTTTGATTTTATGTTATTCCATAGTAACTGCTATCAAACTACTTCTACAACTTCCTCCTACCAATGTATAGCTTTAACATTTTTTTCTGTAAAAACAATTTTCTCTAGGAGCTCCTGATGACTAATTTCTTTAATTTTTTTCATCATTTTCTTAAGCCTCCCTGTGCAAACTCCTAGAAAGATGAGCTTCCACTAACATCAAGTATTTCTAATTATTTAGAGCCAATGGTCCTCCTGGAATTGCTCAGAAACTTGCAGGATTGAGCTATTTCTGTTTCTGGACATGACTACACAGAGGTTGTAACACGGCTTCACCCTGCCAAGGCCGTATCTCCTGGCAGAATGGTTAGTCCCACATAAAATTCGAGACAAAAGAAAAACTTTATGTAAAAAGTGTGCGTTTAATTTGGAAAAAATTATTAAAATTAAAGATAAACCCAAGCTCTTCAGATCAAGAAGAAGACTGCTCACTTGCAGACCCTCACGCACAGGTTTCCAATGACTTTGTCCCTTACACTTTCACCACGCGAGGGCAGCCTTTGGCCATGTGTGCTGCTCATCCTTTTACTTGGTTTCCTGGCAGAACGTTGTGACAAAGTCACAAGATACTTAGGGCAGTACAAAGGATTTTTTTATTTGACAATGCTGTGCTCTTTCCTGCAGATATGGTGATATGTGAAATGAATCCTTCTGAAATGAATCAGCAATAATGTGCTGCTGCATGGAAAAAAAGAGATTAAGAGCCTGAACGGGCAGAGAAGGAGAATTTGTCTGTGATGCCAGCAAGGAAACTTGGGAAGACTTATCCTTAAATAGAGCTACAGTTTGTTTCTAGCCACAGTGAAAACTAATTTTCTTCCTTACACAAGCCAGTGACACAGTTTGTGACAGAAAACAATTAACACAAACCATGATAATAATGCTACAGTGAGGACAGTTCCTTGAATTTAGAGGCAGTTGCCAAAGTCTATTTCTTAATCCCTAGGTGAACAGCAACACAGGAATCATCCTATGAGTGATTAATTATAAATATTTCTTAATTCCCTTCACAAAATCTCTTGGTGAAATTGACCCAAACTGGCACATTTTTTAAGAACCTGGATTCAGAATCTAGTCTGTATCTCTATTAAATAAATGAACCGTAAAATAAGGAAAAACATCCAGTTAATATTATTAACGTAACAAAACTGGCTGAGAACATTGAAGAACTTTTTTTTCCTGAAAGTTAACACAGAAAACAGTATTGAGGCCAGAAAGGACTTGGAAGGGAATGGTAATTTCTATTCATTCAGGAAATTACAGTCATGATATAATTTGTTCAATGCTTCTATTACACACATGGAATATAGAGTTTAGGGTTATTAAACAAATCCATACAAATACCTAACACCGAAGGTCTTGTCAGGGCAGACAGGTTATTTTTCATCATCTGTTGTTTAGGTGATTCCTTGCCATTATAAACAGCTGAGCTGAATGCTGCTGTTGAAGGGATGTGATCTATGGCTGCAGCTGGCAAGAAAAAAAACCCAAAGCATTTACATTAAACATTTCTAGGTCAAGATCCTCAGTTGATATAACACACCGATCATTTCATCATTTGCTTTAATAGAGCCAGAGGGATCTGCTCAAGAGTGAATACAATGCTGAATAAAACAAACCACTTCTGACATCCTACTCCCAATTAAGTGCCTGGGCAAAATCTGATTCTTCAATTAAATGCATATGTCAGAAGATGTAAGTTCTTTGCTCGACCCTGGCTCTTTCATAAAGTTTACTCAAGAACCAGCCAAAAGACAGAGGTTGTTTAAAATTTACTAAGCCTTCATCCCAATATGACTTTCTCATTCTAAGCTTTTTTTACCTATGCTGCATAAAAAAAAAAAAAAACAAAAGATGCCCTCAAGCCTAATATGCTTGTAATTAATGCAGCTTTTTTATAACATCTGAGGGAAAAAAAAAAAGCTATCTGCTATTATAAAGAGATTGATGGTTTGTTCTGGAAGGGCACCAGTATTCCAGATCACGACTATTTAACAGACTTCTATCTCACAGAGAGAATAGAATACAAGCACTAACAGATGAGCTTCAGCTCTCCTGTGTAAAAACCCAGGAAAAACCTGTAATAGTCACAAGACACTACAGAGCTGTTTTCATTATGAAGAAGCTCAGAGAGATCACTCTAACCTCTATCATCTATCATTGATGTCAAGTTAATGGAAAAGTAAAGGTGTCAGAAAGAATTTTTAATACAAAGAAAGTTACAGATACTGACCATTTGTTTTTTAACATTGAAGTCACTTTTCTCAGCAGAAGAAAAGATTCACAGACTTTTAAGCTGATGCCCATATAATGTCTGTATTGAAAAGGATTCTGGTCATAGCATAAAGTAGACTGGATCAGAAGAAAAAGCTGAAATTACACTGGATCCCGTAACAATTGTCATCTGTGACCAGACAAGTGACAGCTGGAAAAACACTTCGAAATAATGTCTTTTTTAAATGCTTTGGTTTGGTTTAGCTGTGAGCAAGCTGCAGAACACCTATTTACTGTTTGCTAACTTTCTATACATAAACCTGACAGGAGAAAATGGACAACAAGAAGCCTTCAAAGTGTAATTGCTTTCTTTGTAGTAGATCTCTAATTCTATTCAACTTGTTTTATTAGGCAGTGTGCCTACTCATTTGTTTGTCTTTGCTTTCACACGAGTACACCCAAACACACAAGCACAGAAGAGTTAAGTGGAGGTGGAACCCCATCGTGTTTTCCTTCTAAGCTGTACCTGTTTGCTGAGTCCCAGCTGGAGCACTGGGATTTGCAGCTGGGAGCGGCTCACTGGAGGTGCTTCCTGAGAGGCCTGAACTTTCTGGCAGCTGGAACAAGGTGCTTGAGCAGGTACTGGTTGAAGACTGCCGGCCTCTGAACTCTTAACAAAAAAAAAAAAACCTTCTTTATCTTTCTGTTAATTTCACACAGAAATTGTATAGAGGCTACAGCACTTGGAACTGAAGGAACCAATGTCTTCAGACATGCCAGGCTCATGGTAGGTCAGACAATGGCTTTTTAAAGCTGCTCTAGCAGTCACCTGGCTTTAAAGAGTCTTTCAAATGATCTCTCTTAGGCTTTACACAGACGCCAGTCCCCGTGATAGCTAAGCTTGGATGATGAAAACCAGAGCTCGAGGAAGTCAGCTTCATTATCTTACCTGCCCCTTTCCAGCAGATTACAGATCCTTTGGTCAGAGCTCCCTGTGCATTCCTGACCAGATAATACTTTAAGTGTTTCTGTTTCTTGGGCTGAGTGGTCAGTTTAAGATTAATGTGATTTGAGAATTCTGTAAAGTAGCAGAAACCCTTCTTGCCACAGCCAACACAATTGCCAGAGAAGCCTGATAAAATAAACAATACACATAATCCAATGAGATAGGTGGGTCACTATTAATAACATTCAAGTATGACTCTTTCCAGAGGAAAGGCTGTATTTATGTTTTGGTTGGATTTTTTTTTTTTTTCCACAGAGTGAAAATTTTATTAACATCTTCCTCAAAAAAAGTATTTGTACAAAAAGTGTACTGCACTTTGGATAACAGACTGCAAAAACACACTCCCACGTTTAAAAAAACAATTAAAATGGGCCAGAATTTTTGTTTGCTCCCACCAGAAAAAGATCACTATTCCTATTTATTACCTACCTGTAAAAAGTTTCTGACTGAAGAACATTGAGTGAATTGCTTAACCCCAGCCCTATTCAGCACCACAGCATCTACATGCTTCACTTCTCTTTCACTTTTCATTGAAATATCATTCAATTTCACTGAATTTCATTTCACTCAAGTCAATGAAACATGCAATTAAGTCTCAAGAACTTAAGTATATTTAACCTACTATATTTAAATAGATCTAAACAGATTTAAACACCAAGTTCCTACTACAGATGCTATTTTAGAGAGGAAAAAATACGAAAGCATTCCTGGGCTATTAATCTAAAATAGCTTTGTCAGATTATGGCTGGACTGTGTCAGCACTTCACAGCAGTTGAAACTATTTATGATTACAGGAACAAAGTGTCTGCAACTTTATAGACACAACAGAGACACACTCCTTCCCCGTAAAGCTTTTTGTACTCAGGCTTGATGGGGCATTTCCAGGGATACTGCCATTTCCTCTCATTCTGGGATACACAGCTTGAGCCTCAACAAAGGACTCATAGTGCTGATGTCATTATGGTTGTAAATAAAGGGCACTGCTCACACAGTTGCTTTAAGAGTCTTCTCTTTTTTGTCCATTTTACAAAGTATTTCCTAAGACATTTTCCATCAGACTAATGCAACTGTCTGAAAATACTTATTATTATCTACAAAGAAATCCTATACTGAGTAATTAAAAGATAATCTTGCCCATGGAAATTTTCTCTCTGTTCCCTACACATGACCTGAAATATGTTTTCTTTCATTTTAATCACATCTAATGAACATTTTTATGTGTAATAACAGGAATTGAAATGAAAAGGCTATATTCAGTCAATTGAAACATGGCAAAAATAAAGGAAATGTATTTCATGTAACATGGAGAATAACATTGAAAAGAAAAAACTGAAATAGAGGATCAATAATGTGGTAAATGAAATTAAGAGCCATTTATGGACATTATTATTTCAATCACATATCTCAAATTAAATTTACAAACTAATGGTCAGTACTTTCTTCTTTCTGTAAAGTACAAGCACTGAAACATAATGCTCTGTAAACACCTGTTGCTTGGTTTTCAACCTGAGCACTTTCATTCATTTTCAAAAGGTTCAGAAGAATTTATTAAAAACTAAAGTTGATGTGGCAATTGGTCTGGTATCCATAGGAACAAGTGGCTAACAACCATTGAAAGCTGCCTATTATCTCTCTGATCCTAGTCACTAGGATGATAAAAGTCATTATGACTCATAAAATCAGGACAAGTCATGACTCTGCAGAATCCTCTGTGTTATATCAGTCAGCACAAAAGCATCTGTCTAACATCACAGAGCCTTGAGTAGCTGCAATAAAGGCAACAACAAAAGAAAACAAAATTAGAACGGATGTAGCAAAAGCTGTAGAGTTTGCATGCATTTTATGCCGATTAAGAAATCATGAAAAATGCTTTTGCTAGTGAATGAAAACTTCCCATATATTTGGCAGCACGCAGGGCATCACAGCAGCAGCAGCCCTGCAATTTTTGCCTGGTTGCCACTTACAAGACTGCACATGTTTTCAAATTTACTCTTTTTTTTTTTTTCCAAATGTACACTTTTTAGGTTTTATCATTTTGCTGGGAGTGTCCAGCAACTTGACAAAGCCAAATGCTAAAGTATTTGTTCAACCCAAGTTGGACAGTGGACACAAAATCTTGTAATTTGAACTTCAGATTTTCAGATCACTTTTGTAAATTACCTCTGTGCAAACCAGATTTAGTAATAACTTCTACCTGAAAAAACCTTTTCCCCATATCACCTATTTTTAACTCTGCAGCATCTACTGGAAAATTAGTTTACACCCCATATAGCATACATGTGAAGCCTAGTAAGGATTAAACAGATCTAAATTGTCCACTTGTTTTGAAAAGTCCTTGGAGGACATTTTATAAGTTTATTTTTTTAATTTTCCTTTAAGTCAAATTATCATCCTTCACCTCAAGTTGCTCCAGCCCCTCTGAGTGAGACTCAGTCCTTTCCTGCAAGCTCCCAATACCTTTTTCCATCCCATTCCCTCTGACTGACACTCTCTGGTGACAGCCCTTGCTTCATTAATGCAGCTCAGCCCTGACACCACAGATAGAGCACAGCATGCTCTTATAGTTCCAGTGCAATAAAATGCTGTTCAGTCATTTCTCATTGCAGGGCTCTGCCATCCTGCTCAGAGCACCTGATGTGGCAGATTGAGTAACACAGAACCAAACATTTCATCATCCTCCTCTGAATGCCCTGTTCATGCCATGGCCCAAGGCAGCAGCTGATAGACGGGACAGCTTTTCATAAACAAGCTGCATTAAATATTCTTCTATACATTACAGAGAGGACAAAGGTCAGGGGAGTTGGGGCAGCCATAAGGTGACTCAATATATCTATGTCATGGGATTGATTTCACAAGAGAATTAGAAATCAATGCCTGGAGTTTGGGGGCTAAAAGCCTTTCACCTTTAGGTCACTGGTTCATACCCAGCTCAGTTCAGTTGTGACTAAAGGCTGTACCCCTCTGGAGACTGTTTAATCTGAAGGTGTTTGATTGTATCTGTGATTTATCACATGCATTTGCTTGAATTTGCTCACATCACAATGATCAATTGTCCATAATTCAAAAAACTCTTCCACAGCAGGGACCTTATGCTCTGAAGTAGGACCTTGGACCAAAAGGTTATGAAACCTGACCTACCTGCTCGCTGATAAAATTGTTCCTGTGGATCAACAGTGAGCTTGTAGTAGGGATAAAGACAGGATTTCAGAATGGAAGGGCATCCATTCAATATTTCATAATCAAATCTTTCATAAACTGGCAGAAAATTTTCTTCTTGTTTCTCTTTTAAATTAATAACAGGCTTTTAATTAACATGAATATTTTGGTGGGAAGTTGGCAGCTTGCTTAAACAAATAATGATTATACTTTCAACTTTTCACCAGAAGTATTTCTTCTTCTCAGTTCTGCTCACAGGAAAAGGCACAAAAACACTGACAATGCTCCATGGTTTTCCCACCTACTCAGTACCACTCCATTTGAAGACCAAAGTCCTACATTTAAAAAATGAATAAAATCAATATGGTCAGGCTGGAGAGCTCCATTGTACGGAAACTCAGTACTGTTACAAAAGCCCAACAGATCATTGCATATTTATAAGAAGCAGACACAGTATTTTATACTACAATGTTTTCATCATCCATACAGCTTACAATGCAAGCAGACTAATCTTTTCCTCTGTCATTCTGACCTCAGGAACCCACTGGAAAAAAAAAAAAAGGATTTCTTGTTCCCTGCTAGGAAAGTAGGCAGCTGTTTGGTCTTTTAGAAAAATGATGGGTGAATAGCTGCTTTGTTTATCATGAGAGACTCTCCTGAAGAGTGAGAACTAGAAAAAAAACCAAAATAAGAAGAGAAAAAAAAAAACCTTTGGGAATGATACATATTAGCTGCTTTAATTAGGAAACAATAAATATCTCACTATCACAGACCACTTCCTCAATCTAAGCATTCCTTTAGGCTGCATAAACCCAAGAAACAGCTTTCTAAAGGCAAAAAGCTGAATCTGTTTTGCGAAGGAGTTAAACCTGTGATCTAACATGATTAACAGAACCATATGAGGAACATGCCTTGAGACAGAAAACATTTTGCTTGTCAAAAATAGCCTTTTCCAGAAACTGTTGAGGTTTCCTTCCTATGGAATAATATGTCAATTGTAAAAACAAAGAAACAAAACAATCTCCAACAGAAATTACTTTCAAATCACAAGCACATCTGCCTTGATGGTGGGACAACTTAGTAGCATAATCAATAAAATGGCACATGCCCCACAGGCATATCAACAGCCCCTAAAGGGAACAAGCTCATAAATCAAAACCTGGCCCAGAAACTACTGAGACATTTCCTGCTCTCTTCTGGTCTTTTTGTACAATCCATAGGCATCTTCACAAACATATGCAGCACACCACAAGAAATCAGGAAACTATTGGGTGACTCATTGGTGTCTTCTCTCTTCAAATAAACTGTTTTGAAAGAAGTCTACAGTACTGAGTAACAGCTGCCGTACAAAAATACAGTATATTAAGAGGGAAAAGCATGAAATTAAGCAAAAAAACAGTGAGATTGAAGGGTTGCAAATGATGTGTCTGTATCACCAAAAAGCCTTACCAAAAGTGTGGGATATACTTTGACTCATGACAGCTAATTTCATTTCAAAATGAATCCAATTTCCCTCTAAACTTACAAAGGCTTGAAGGGACCACTTTCCATGCTGTTTCAAAAGGCCAACATGTTTGATGGAGTGCTGTCTAAACTTGGAATACCAAAAATAAGGCTTCTATGCTGTCTTGAAGAGCAAGACACAAAATAAAGTTTCCTTTCTTCGTATGACATGTTTGCAATCTAAATCTACCACCAGACAGAGATCACTGTGCTACATTAATAGATTATTTAAAGCAATGATGGTTCTGTCTTTTATCCCACTACATGTCTGAAACCATGAGACTACTCATGTCTGCTTCTAATTTTACTTCCCCTGATTTGACTTGCACTGGTGTATGAAAACCTGAATCAAACAATCATTTTTATCCACAGTATGATCTATTGCACCAATAGTATGCTATCCTCATGTTAGTAAGATACATAATTTTGTTTTCATTGGATTAGGTACCAGGAATATTACTTTATCTCCAGCTTCCAGATGAAGACTTCGGATCTTAAAGTATGTAAGTTCTTTTACAGTTAAGCTTGTTGTAGAAAAAAGTCATACACAAAAGTCATACTACAGAGTTACTAGAATTCTCTGCAAAAGAATGTGGTTCACTGGGGTTTAAGTGTATAACAACAGACAAAAATAAGCATTTAAATGGTTTCAGGAAACTAAAATGTATTAAATAAGCAAACTGAGGATGCAAGTAGCATAAAACCCTCCCAATTATGTTCCTGTTGCCTTTTTCTGTTCTTGTTTAGCACGCAATTAACAAATACACTACTTCCTCTCTGCTAACAGCCTAAGGAGCTTAAGCTGTTAATAGTGCTAGCACTGAATGACTTGAGTGGTACAACATTCCTGTCTTTATCTTTAAAATGACAACACGTGGGTGATTTACAACCCTCCTAATTCTTTTACAATCACTGGTCAAATGCACTGTGACCAATCCAACTCTACAAGATCACATAGGAAAATAAATTACTGTACATAGAACCACTTTATGCACCTTCACACTCCACTGTCAGCCCAAATGCCTTGAAGAGCTGCTCAAACTGAGATAACAACTGAGTTCATGTCATATCCCTCAGTGTTTGTGAAGGAAACCTCTTAAAAGTCTTGGCAAATGTTTCCTTTTTGCTATTCAGAGCTCAGACTGGTGCACAAATATATGATGCATCATTTCTTTAGTTAACTATGAAAACAATATATACAAACCTTAAAGTGTCTGATTGCAAAATGAGTTCCCCCTCCAATTATGCATCACCTTTCCCAATATAAAAACTATTCCATTTTAGTAACATTAATATTCAGTTAATTAATTCACATGATTGCAGATCTTCCCTATTTGGCTTGATTTGGATAAGGTTAATGGCAATCAAAAAGACTATAATAATAAAAATAAATAGAAGGACCTATTTTTATGTCAGAAGTAAAACTTGTAAGTAGATTAAATGCAATAAATTGAAGTATCCTCATAACAATATTTTTCAAACACACAGTATTATTGATTTTATATATAAATGATTATATATATAGAAAAATTTCAACTTATAATCATTCATATTTATTTATATTGTGATGATAACAAAAAGTCATAGGTTAGAATCCAGAACTTAGGTTATTGTTCAAATACAGTGGAGAATATTATCCCTATCTCAAAGAGGTAAATTGAAATGGCCATTTTTTGTAGTCCAAACTATCATTAAACTGTTTACATGTATATAAGAACCTGAAATTTCCACTTGACAGGCCTACAGTCTGTAAACATTCATATTTGGAAAGCTAAAGTAGAGACAAGCAGGAGTTCAACCAGTCCAGTTACGAGATGTGCAGTTCCAGCAACTAGGACACGAACCAGTCAATTAATGACTTTAGCCTTGGACTAATGGGCAGAAGGTGATGAAGCATATGAAGTGGCTCACTCTGTATCTTTCCAAATGAAATGCAGCCAGCTCTGAGTTGTTATCTTCTTGTGCCTCACCTGTGAGCATTACTATATATGTGCAATAGAAATAAGATCTGCTGAACTCAAAGAACAATTAGCTATTACTTGAAGCCACAGAAGAATCCACTTAGGCAATCAGACACTTACCCAACAGGGCATTGCGCCCATTGTCATCTGGCAGGAATCTTTTATCCACAGCACACACTAACAGGTGATCAGGTAAACTTGGTGACTTTGCACCAACAAGTAAAAATCCCGATGGCACCTCAATATGTTCATTGGAAATTGAAACCAGTCTCAAATCTTTACCAGCCTGGCAGAAACCTAGAAGAAATCAATTCAACTTATTTTAAATTGAAAAGATGTTTTTGTTTCCTGCTCACAGTTGTCTTCATTAAAGGACTTCCTATATTTTTAATGAAAAACAAAGCCTTACCCTCTAAGATCAAGGGCATACTAAAAGATAATTTTCTTCCCTGCCTTTTGGTCAGCCATAAACAAGCAAAAATTTGAAAATGTACAATGAAGTTTCTCTTGGTTGTAGTTTGTAACCTACATATTTATGGGACTCATCACTAACGTCATCATAACTTAGACATCTGAAAATGGAGAAAATAGTTCTCAAAATCTGGCGAATTTCACCAGCTTTTCCTGGGTTTTCAAGTATTTTTTACAGGTTCATAGAATGAGGTACAATTTAAACAGAAAAGAGTGATGATAAAGCAATAACAATTATCACATTCATTTTAGCAAATGCCATGCCTGTAAACTCAACATTTTAAAGGTTGTGCTGCCTAAGAGAACAGAAGCTCTGTCCTTGTGCCAGGCATTCCAACACAAATGCTTATCTGACACTGAACAAAGACCCTGTCAAACAGAAGAGCAAGTGAAACCAATCCAGCTTTATCTGGCAGGTAATGGACACCGACATTTTTAGGATTTCTATATCCATATAGATTATCTCATTCTGACAAATTATAGGGGAAATAGCCTAAATTCTACCCTTTACAGTAGGGCAAATGCTTCTGACAGCATGGTTTGTACTCTTACCATCAGTAGTGCAACATCCTTCTGGGGGAGGCTTCATCTGGTAAGAAACAGGAGGACTACTTGATTCTGAGCCTTCTTCCTCCTCCTCCTCTTCTTCTTCTTCCTCATTATCTGCTCTGCTGCCTGCTGCAAATTATCATAGCATAAATTACTTAGACAACAGAAAATGCTGTCAACAAACCAGTGAGTGAACAGGGTGACCCAGTTACAGAAAGCATTACAGCAAACTGGATTCTCTTCTCTTGACAATGACTTTACTGTTGCCAACTCTTGATAGTTGTTGTTCCTTAAAGCTCCAGCTTCCAGTCATGCTTATGATAGAATGTTTTTCATCAAGAAAATAAAGATGTTAGTTCCTGTGCAAAAGAAGTTCAAAAGCATGACTCAACAGCACCTGAGAAAGTATAACACACTAAAGAACAAATAAAAAGAAGCCTCAATTTATTAATTTTAAAAATCACATCATTTTAAGGTAAGTGCACAATTTTTAGAGGACTAGCTTCTAATGTTTGAACTCTTGCTGATCAAAACAGTGTAACTGTATCCTTTGTTTATAATATTAACAGCCAATAAAACCCAAAGTCATTACTTCTTGGCACTTTAGAATGTCCTGGCTACAGTCCAAGTACAGATTTTATTAATTAGGTGTTGACCATGTCCTTGATTTTGTACAGGACACTGAAGAAACAGTTCCTGCTTGAAACTAGTCTCACCACAGAGGATGCCATGACAAGAACACCTAATTCTCAGCCCGTCTGTCTCCTACCAGAACCCAGAGCTCCAAGTAATGCACTGACACTCCCTGTACAGTGTCAAGGAAAGGCAGGTGTTCAGGAAGCTGATTCACACCAGCCTGTGCTTGGACTGTGCCAGTCCAGGAGGTACTATGGAGGCAGTACTGAAGGCTGGACAGGAATATACATGATGTAAGCTTCAATTTTTAGAAGGTTTAGGTGTGTTTAGAGGGCTTTATTGCTGTGTGTTTCACCATTTCAACTAGAGACTGCTTATTTCCTTCTCTCCACCAAAAGCACAATGGGTTTTTTTCATGCATGATGCAACAGCTCCAGCAAAATATACTGACCAATGACTCCATCCCCTCTCACGGCAAATGGGACAAATGTGGCAAGCAGAGGAGAGCAATTAATGGGTAAATGGGGAATACATTTCTACAAACAGGACTGAGGAACATTTTACATACGACAGACACAAGTACTAAGTGAACTCAGTGGTGTTTATGTCTTAGGCTTGTAGGTTTCGAGGTGTGTAGGGACACCCCTGCAGCAAACACAACACAAAGAGCTTCCATTGGCAAAATTAGGTGGTGAAGGGCTGCAAGTACTTGAGGACCAGCAGGAAGCTAAATAGCTGCTTGTACTTGGACAAGTAAAAGAGCAGTTAGGCACTGACATTACTCTGTTGATGCAGGTTTTAGTCTTGAAAGAGAAAAACAGTGAAGCAGTGCAGGCACCCTCCAAAGCCCAGAGTCAACTGGACATAACCTCTTTGCTTCAATTGACTTTGGATCAGGTACTCAGAATCCCATAGGATATCATCAAGGATTTCTCTTTTCTTTCCTATGACCCTCCTCAGAATATCCTTTTATTTTATTAACAAATTATTGTACAATCAGCTAGACAACTACTATAGGATAAATGAGAACTAGGGAGGAGGAAGTAAATCTGGAACTTGAAGATTGATCTGTCAAGGTCATTAAGATTTACAGTGCAATTTCGAGGAGGATTTTAAGCTTTTAAACTCTGAACATCAAGCTCCAGTCCTGGTGCACACAACGAAGAACAGAACACTAATCACAAGTGTTTTAAAGGCATGGTCTAAAGACAAAAATGCTGCAATCAAATGAAGGCAAAAGTGAAACTCTTCATCTTTGCTGTTTAAGGGTAAATGATGTGTTATGACATAATCTTGACTAATATCCAAATGCAATGCAAAAGGGCTGAGTCTGTCTCTCCTCTCCTTCCCCTTACTCCCAGACATGAAATTTCTTCTTCCTTTCTCTTTGTGCCAGCTCTGACACTTACTGGAGCCTTTGCTGAGCCATCCCAGCTTGCTAACCAGCAAAAAAAAGTAACTAAGGGAAAAAAAGTGACCAATTCCCTTTTTTCTTTTTGCTGGGTTTATGTATTAAATAAAGTAGAAGATTCAAAAGATGGCAAAATTGATGAAAAGGGAGAAAATGGGAACATATGGATAGACAAAGTGAACAGAACAGGATGTGTTTATTTCCCTTTTGGACAGAGGTAAACTGTGAGGTTTGTTCAACAATAATACATGGTTTAAGAAAGAAACAAAAAATGGAAGTGGAGACTAAGAAAGAAAAGAGCTACAGCATTTTCAATTCAAAAGTGAAAAGAATAAAAAAGAAAGTACTCAAGCATGAGCTGCTGTCACCTGTAAAGGGTTTCATTAACATTGCACAAGCCCCCAAGGATGCCTGTCTGCTTCAGATGCCTCCTGGCCCTCAGAGCACAGGGATTCATGTAGCTAGAAGTGGAAGATTCAATTTATGACAAGGCTGCAGCACATAAGAGCAGCTTGAAGACCTCTTCCACCTGAGGAACAACCTAGGAGGCACTCTATTATAGATCCCTTCAAAGTTCCCCTTGTCTGAAACTTTCGTGAAAGGAATGCTCTCTGCCAGGCTGTTATGAGACTTTTAATTACACTTCAATTCTGTTTCCATTAACTACAAGGAACACAGAATCAGCCCCTCAACGTTTGGAAAGTTCTTTGAAAGTCTTGAAAGAAAGAAAGAAACTATGGAAGTGTGAAATCACACTTTTGTTCCTGAACAATGCATCTGCTCCTGTGGCATCTTTCCCAACTGATGTCATAATCAATTTTGTGACATCACAGCTTCCATGGAAAAGTTTATGAAATCCTTATGGAAGGGTTTGATAGAAGCATCACTTTGTGCAGAGAATAAGCAGCATATATATTTAAACAATTAATGTATATTCATTATTATGTCCTATATTAGAAAAAAAAAGAAAAAAAGAGGAAATTACTAATGATGTGTGAGCAGATTTTTTGTTTCAAGAAATGTCCACAGCTGTCACTGTGAGGCAATAGCAAAGAGTTTAATCTGTGCAAAATACTTTTATCTGTTACTACTTCTTAGCCTGATTTCGTGTGCATGTGTGTATGTTACTGTGGACTGTTAACCTTTATGCATTTCTCAATGTAACTCTAGCGAAGTATGTCAAGGAAAGTAGATGTGGACAAAAGACATGAAATTCCACCCTCTTGACAGAAATGACTAAATAATCAAATTATTAAAGATAACCTTACACCACCATGCCAATGTTATGCACAACAATAAACTCACTGAAAACCATGAGACTACTACAAATAACAGACACCAAACACCAAATTGCATCATGAGTTTGCTTATCAGATCCATACAATTCATTTAAACTATATTACTTCCAAGGAAAAAAAAAAATGAGCAAATGAAACAGAAAGCAGACTTCTGTAAACACGCACACAAATTCAATGAGAAATTCTATGTGTCAAATACCAGCTTGTGCAGGATTTGTGAGAGTACACATCCTAAATTTTTGTCTTTGCAACCCCAGAATAATTACAAATATAATGCTTGAAGTAATTATAAACCATCTCAAAAGCTAAAAAATATTTCTGCTGTATTTATGTACATTGAAAATTAGTCTTAGCGTATATGTTTTATAAATTTGTAGTGTGTTTTCTACCATTTACTGTGTGACTTTCAAGCAGTATATGATAAATTATAGGATAACAGATTTTTATTCCAAATCTCCAAAGACTTCTCCACAAACGTAATGGAACAATTCCTAGTACTTCAATTTACGTATATAGATGAATCCGAGCAAGCAAGTGGCTTAATTTTGTCAAAATAGAAGACAATGAGGTTTGTATTTTTAATCCAATTCTAATACATATATATATATATATATATCTGTAGATCATTAAAAAATCCAAATAAAAACTTATTTTTATCCATATTATGATTTAAAATGTGTGTGCTGAGCCGTGTGTGAGCAAACAGCAGAACTGTCCTTGACAGAAATAGCAATTCCATTATTTCCTACCTTCCAGTGATGATAGTTGCTGTTCAGCTTCCAAATACAACTGAGAAAAGATTGGCCTGGGAACTAAGTTGTTTGAGCGGAGAGAGGCCTCAATAGAATTATGCAACACTTCTTCAAACCGAGTTGTCTTGAGCTGACCAGCGTAAGAATTTCCCATCTTCTCAAAAAAAAAAAAAAA
>VZTJ01005727.1:1894708-1915495 GCA_013397795.1 Orthonyx spaldingii
AAAAAAAAATAGCAAAAGAGACAAGAAGAAGAGCAAAAAAAGAGAAAGATATTACAATTTAAGCACTCAGAACTCAATCACTGCATGCTGATGTCAGGCTCAACATTCCTCATGAAAGAGAAATGCTTCATTGTCCGCAAAGAAAGGCAAAGGAAAAGAACATTGACTGCAGCAGTCACTGAGCAGATCCTGCGGGTAAATTACAGGAAGTTATCTAAAAGTAACAGCTTTCTGTAATTCAGCAGAAAGGCAGCAAGCTTTGGCACCTTCTTGAAAAAGTGACTAGAAATCTGATTCAAGTAACTTCTTGGTTTATACAGCAATTCAGGAGATGCATTTTCAATAGTCATCAATCTGTTGTTAAACAGCCTTTCTGTTTTAAATTATTTGAACAGAATAAACGATCTGGGCAATAGCACAGTTTTGTGTACTTATCTTTGCATGGTCTATCATGGCTGAACACTGGCTAAAGCAGTTCAACATATCTTTCAGAGGTGCTGTCTCATGTAGTATTTCTGTAACTCAGAGATGGTGAAACAACTTTAATTTTTCACCCCAAACAGTATTTCTCGTTGTAAAACACTGCTGCTTTTTTTTTTTTGTTTGGTGGTTTGGATTTTTTTTTTTTGTTAGAACGGAACAGAATCCATCCACATGCATTGATATGGTATTTATTTATTAGGACTTTACTTTTAGCGAAATCATGTAATTTATTCATTCTGTCATTGAGCAGGCAGTCTACTCCAGCTGAATATTCCATGGACTTAACTGACACCTACTTTCCACAGGGAACACAATGAACTGGTGTAACTAAAAGCCATGTCAGCTTTCTTTTCCTGTTACAAAGTAGCTCTTGCCCTGGGCCCCATATCCTTTCCCTCCTCAAGTAACTGTGAATAGAAAGCATGAAACGCTTCCTGTTTGTGGCAGTAATTCCTAAACACTGAACAGCCCCTCCTCAGCACTGGCTACTGCTTGGGAAACGAGCCTGTTGGGAAGCATCCTGTAGGAATCAGTCAAGCAAAAGGAAAACCACTGTGAAACCACACACTGCTCATCATGGAAAAAGGGGTTTGAAAGGAACAACATGCAAACTTGTTGATTTGGATATCTTTTTATGACTTTATAAAGCATATTTTACATACATAATCATATTTTAGTATACTTGTTTGTATTATGTAAATACTCTATAGAGAGTATAGCTAATACTACATGATATAACATTGCTATAATATATATACACAATATTAATAAAACTATAATAAGAATTATAAAACAATGCAAGCAGTATTTAAGACAATTTAGACTAAAAGAAGGCACTGCTGACAAAATATTCACGTATATACACAAAATCAAACAGAGAAGTTGCACTGAATAGTACTGATGTATCAAATACTGATGTATTTGATAAAGGGTAAATGGGAAGCTGCAAAGCCTGTTAGAGATGTTCAGTGCTAATATGGAAGTCAGGATACAACTTCTCCTCCAACACAGAAAGCAGATTACAGTTCCCATCCCACACTGACAGGAACCCTCTGGCTCCCTTTAAGTACTGCTTCCCCCCTGCACCAGGCAGCTGACATCACTAGTGTCCTTAACAAGCTTTATCAAAGGTATATTCAGGAAATCCCAGGTCAGGCTCTGAAATGAATTATATTCAATGCTGTTTCTACACAAAAGCACTAGAAGATGTTTAGTTCTAAGTCTAATCCATCCTTCAACCATTATATGACTTGTCTTTGTTACATTGATGCTTTATATTTAATGTGACAAGGACAAATAATTACCAAGATACCTGACAGATGCCTATTTAATTCTTTGCTCTTTTAAATTCTTTCCCGTACTATGAAATCATATTTTCTCCTGTCAGCTTACAGGCATCTGCAGGCTCAGGGACCCATCTCTATCAGGGGCAGGTACAGTGTGGTTCTATATGACTGATCATCAGAGTCTTGGAAGTCCGAACTAAAAACAAACAAAAATGCATGAACATGCTCTCAACATGTTAACATTCCAAGTAACACCTTCAGGAATGGAAAAAGCATTCAGCTATCATCCATTCCACACTCTTTTATATATTGATTGCTTAATATAAATACAGAACCAAAACATGAAACATTAAAATAACGGCCACAAGAATTTTTGTACTTAACCCGCTCCCCCCCCAATACAACCCAAGGAGAATATCCAGAAGTTTGACTGCAGTGGCAGAAGCTGGATTCTACCTGTTCCTAATATGACCATGCAAAGCAGACTCATATACCTGATCTTCAAATTTATTTACTTCTTTCTATGCTTTATTAAAGCAGTGAAAAATAGGAAGTTTTTTAATTAATCTAGAGTAAAACAAAGCATTCCAAGACAACTCAAAAGCAGATCAATAGGCACACAGACTGCCTTATGCAATGAAGATTTAGTTGCTCTACTGATCACTGAATGAATTTAATTGTGATGAATCAGAAAACACTACAATATTTCTGCTTATAAACTCTTTTCCAGAGACACAGTGAGCTCTTGTTCTGTACAGATTATTAGGAAAAGAAATAGAGATCCCATTACAGGGATTAAACATGCTTGCTCGGGATTTATAGAGCCTGCTAGTGGTCAGAAGAGAAACCTTGTATTTAATCCTGAGGATGGCAGAAACCAACATCTTATCAATGCGATGTCAGAGATAAGGCATCAGTTAAGATTACATTATTTGTGCAAGAGGCAGGTTTTGGAATTCTTTGCAGCACAAGCGTATTTGTCTATTAGGCAGCTAATTTAATTTTGTGAATGGGTTGGTAAAATGAAACAAAAATAGGCTTTCTGGATTTTTAAGCTCTCATGTACTTGTGTAATCTTACAGTCACAGTGTAAACACAATCATAAACCCAGGAACCTATTTTGGAAGACATGATAAATATTTTTTAGCCATTTTTCAACATCAAACACACACCACTGAAACCAGAAAATGGGCATTGCAGGAGCTTTTTTGCCAGCACCAGTCTCTGCTGTTCAGAGTCCCAGTGACTCTCAATTGCAAGAGAAATTACTTCTCCAAAGTAAGCAAGGAAGAAACCATTTCCCACTAACTATACAACAGTAGTCATCCCCTTTTCCTTAGAGATGCTCAGACTGTGATATCTGAATTGTCACTTGCTGACTCCATGGCATCAGGAAACAAAACCTGAGTCCTGTGTTCTTGCTTCAATGAACTCAGCATTCCCAGCCCTGATTTATGTTTCTCTTGGATACAACTGGGTGCCACAGGCTAAACTTTCAAATGCTTGTGAAAGTTCAAGCCATGCACATAGATGGTGACTAGATCTACTAAAAAACCCCCATACACTGACACAGAAGGATGGCCCTTGACCCCATCTACTGATAAATCAAAGGGCACCTCCCTATCACATGGTCAGTTTCCATGGAGAGCATGCAGAGGAAAATACTTGCCAATATTAAGAGGATAAAAAAGGCCAAGAGCTGGACCTGGAAGAGCCTCATAAAAGCATGATAAAAAGACAAAAACCACTCTGAGCAACTTGGGAGCCTAAGAAAAAATTGCAGATACAAATGACGTGGGTCAGGCCAATATCTTAGAAACATATGGATAATGCTGGCAAAGAGAGATGCTAAGGTCAGGCATCTGAAAATGTGAGTAAAAGTGTGTTACTCACTGAAGGGAGCATCTTTGAAATTCCAAACAAGGAACTGTCAGCATTTCAGTGGTAAACAAGGACTACATGATTAAGAAAAACAGGGATCTTCTTAAGGGTTAATGTCTGTCACGTATTGAGTCAATTTCAAGTTCAACTGCAGTTGAACTAGTCAGGGTTTAAGAAAACCTGCTGAGTCTGCCCTCCAGTGCTGTGATTTAGATCAGGAGTTCCCGCAGCCATGAGGGCAATCCCTACCCCATGACAGGGCCAGCAGCAGGAGGACATTCAGTCCCAGCACCCGGATCACAGAGGGAGTTCTTTTGCAAAGTGGAACAAAGACAGCAACACATCAGTGACTTTTTAGTTGCAGTGAGGAGCACCAGGGTTTTGTGAAGACTGAAGATCTAGCACAGCAATTTTGGACAAAATTAATCCAACACCTAGGACAGACTGGGTATCCTAAGGAATACTATGGACTTTAGAGCATGGAAAGCAGTCCAGGGCTTTTAACAACTCCCATTGAAACAGACTGATAAAGAATGTCTGCCCTCAGCAGGAACTGAGGAAACTAGAGAGCATATGTGGGCTGTGTTGTGTTGACTTAAAAAAATAATCAAGGTAATTAAGTGGGAAATTAGGAAGACCTGGTTGAGTACTACGAAATTCAGCCTTAGATACAATTTACAAATTATTACAGATGGGAATGCTTCATATTAAGTTGCAAGTTTTTTGCATTACAAAATATAATCAACACTGCTACTCTACTACATTAATCCTTTCATCACTGCTGTATAGTTTGAGCAGCCGAGTTTGAGCAGCCAGCTTTCATATTTTTTGAAATAGTTTCACAGAGTAATTTCTATTGTATCATTTCTAAGAGTAGAACAGTAAGATGTTCTTATGCTCTTCAAAAGAATTTGCTATCACTATGACAAAATGCAGTTTTTCGCTTGCATAAAATGAGAGGATTTGTTTGCATGGACTATGGATTTAGGTATCCAAAAGGCTATCTATTCAAATTTTTCTGTGAGGAGGGAGAAGGCATTCTTTATAGGTTAACATGAAAGCATTCTCTGCAGGTTAACAATTTGTTAACCGAATAGTACCAGAAAAAGTTGTGGTGATCCTTTTGCACTTTGAACACAAGTTATATTCATCCAGTAACACCCAAAATCCATCAATATTTGTCAAGTTCAGTAAAGTCTCTAGTAATTCTTTAAGAACTGTATTAAAAATATCAGTCTAAGAAGAAAGAAATCTTAGGGTAGGGACTTGTATGTAAATGTAACTATAAGAAGAAAAATAAATTTGGAGACAGCACAAAATTGATTCTTTTCAATGGTAGTGATACATCCTGCAAAATCCTCCTCATGGACTTAGTCCGGCCATGAAACATCACAATTCACTCTTTTATTTCCATGAAGCTATCTGTAATTACAGTGTCTTCTCTAGCTTTGGAAGAATAAATTATTTTTAATCTCCTATATTAATGTGTGTCATGTAAAAGTGATGCTGTGTGGTATCTATTTCCCACAGGTTACACAAAATCTGTTCCCACAGGTTATATAAAAGGCTTCATTCAGAAGAACTGAAAGACACTCTGATATTCAACCCCCACAAGACCCAGTATAGTAGTATGGGTTATGTCTTTACTACTGTCCTCAAAATAAGGTTACTCCATCCAAAATGCCCTTTGGGAACAGTCACTGGTCCATCGTGACTCCTGAAGTGTGCCTGGGAACTACTGCAGAGAGTGAGTACAAGCACCAGAGCTGTGCCAAGACATTACAACAGAAAATTGATTTCTGGCACACAGAAATTTTTCCTTCAATTGTTTCATTTACTAATACAGCTGTAGCCCATAGGGGAAAAGACAAATTAAATATTATTCTTCCAGAAACCAACCTAGTTGTTCGCGTACCACAAAATTATCGCTTGTAGAAGTAATCTACAAAGGCTTTTCTTTGTCAGTAAAAGACCACCTAAAGGCATTGTAAAGAGGTGGATTATTGCCAACATCTGAGAAAAATATTAGTTTCTGGAAGTCAAATCTGTTTGCTCACACTATTCTGCCAGAATGACTTGGCAGTAAGAGAGAGGGGGAAAAGGGCTCAGAAGACTGATTTTTATGATATGATACTGGAGCATGGGAAACATTGGCTCATTTGAGATCACTTCCAGACCAACATTTTACCAAAATTATTTTCACCACAATCTTCAAGAAGGGTTTGATTTTCTTCTGTCAGTCTTATCCAGAAAGAGAAATTTTCAAGCTTCAAAAGATGCTGAGAAATGAAATTACAATCCTCTGCTGAGCTAAACTCTACCATACCAACAAGAATAAAATCAGTAGTCACTTATGGATCTGTTGACCGAAATCCACTTCTTCAGGGAAGTAATTTATTCCTCAGCAGTAAAGCTGTCAGATGAATGAGAAGCTTCAATTCATTCTGTGTTTCATATATGACTAAAGTTTGGCAGTTCAGCAGACCCCATTTGGCCCATTCCATTTTATATGCAATATGAAACCTTTAAGTAAAATGACAGTTACCTTTACCAGAAATTCTAGCTCATTCTCTCTTACCAGATCTTAGAACTTCTATATATCTGGTGGACTTATATGAGAAATGCCATCTAAAGACCAGTCCAGATTAAACTGAATGGTTTCCAAAAAATTTGAAAAGTAGCTCATGATGAAACATGGAGACTCTGATTAAGGTTGATGACAGATCACAGAGAGCTTAATCCTACCACCTTTACACAGCCAAGAACAATTCTGCTGTTGTTTTCCATATGCTGTTTCCATAAAATGAATATATGTAATACTGTAAGACTACTCAGATCTCTCGACCACTTTTTGTTATCTTCTGTTTGCTTTCAATTTTTATCTTAGGTCTTCTTTTGATTTTGGAAATCAGGCTGACTACAGACAGGGATTTTCTCCTGCATCAACAGCGAGATGACTTCCTCCCTGACTCATGTTTCCAAGCAACAGGATGCTGGAACAAGAATGCAGATCAAAAGGTGTCGAGCTTTGTTTTTTGACAACTCTAGATTCCAAGTCAAATTCCTTATTATTAATCACTGAAACCAGTTCTCTCACTCACTGCAGAAGTAAATAACTGGGAAATGGCTTTATTCTCAGGAGATGGCTGCACAGATTAATACAGACAGTTTTGAAATGAAATTCAATACAGGAAAATTCCCTCACCTACTGAAAAATCAAGCCCATTCCTTAACTGATCAACATAAAAAGGGATGAAAACAAACTTGGACAAATCAGTGTTAAACTACCTCAATAAAAACAATAAAACATAATAAAACAATAAAAAGCTGTTGCTTTCTTTTTTCTTCATGCAGAAAACAAATAAAAATTTTTAATGGATCATTCTTATTATGGATTTATTTCACATCCATTTTGGCCAAGGTAGACAACTTCATCTAAAACATCTAAAATCTGAAACCTATCAACTGCAAAACCAATAAGCCTTACTTCTGAGGGTTCATTCTTTCAATTAAAATGCTACAATTAATGCATGGCACAGTAGCAAAAATAGCAAATTAATATTTTCTACAGAAAACTGAAAAATAATTTCCTGATATGTCTGCAAAAAGAACCCAAACAAACTTCTCATACATTGAACTAAAAAAAAAAATAAAGTTTGACAAAATCCAGAGCAATCTAAGTTGTCATAAACCCATTAAAATATACAGCTATGCTGGGAGATCTGGACTAAGGCATGTTGGCAATTTAGTGACAAGGAGCCTAAGCTGTGAGAGCCTACATTGTAGTTTTCTGGGGGAACAGAAAACTCCAATTGCAATCAGATTCCTTTAATTAAGGATGAAAGACTGTTTTGGTACTAAGACACAGTTTGGTCTCCCTTTACAACTACAGAAAATGTAAGCTTCCTTCACCCTCATAACTTTTATGCCCACTCTCAAACCAGAGCAGAATTTGTCTGAGACATTTAAAGTACTGTCTTGTGTGAAAATGACACTATATTTTAATTTATTTTAATAAAGAAGAAAAAATGCCAAAGTTCAAATTGCTCATAGCAGAAAATCCTTTGTTAAAAGCCATGTACTGGATAAATATTCAAATTTTTAAAAATCATAATCATAAGCACTATTGGGAGTGATGCCTGATAAAAATTTGTATCTGCAAAAATAATTCAGAAGAAATCTTTATTTAGACTTTTTAAAGGTCACTTAGCATCTATTATTAATCCATTTTAATTTTCACTGGAAATCTGTTTTAGACATAATGATGACACTGATTTTCATTTATTTGCTTTTTGTTTTACCATGAACCTTCTTTTCAAAGACTTGTCATTCTTTAATATCCCTGACAACTGGGACATGGAGCCACTTGATAAAAATAAATGTGAGCTGGGTGATAGTCCAGTGTTGTATTAATAGTGTAGGCTGAGCCTAATACATGATAAGGCAATAAATATATTTAGGCAATGGCACTTCATCCTGTAAATTCTTTCACATTCCTCTCTGCAGGAAACAATGTATTCTGGTGCAGATTTTGTTTATTCTCCTGCTGGATCTCATAAACTTTGCAGGTGTTACTGGAGAGAAAATCCCTTATCAGCAGCTTCCAGGCAGTACAGCTGATATGCTTCACTATTTCTCCAGCACAGAACCCTGACCCTATGGCTGGTCAGGCAGCACTGCCTTGGCTCCCATTTGGCTTTTGTGTGTTGCTTTGATCAGCTCCTGGCTTTGGATGAAAGCAATTCTTTCAGAGGCCACCTTCAAACTCTTTTAAAAAAAAAGAATTACATACATAAAACCAATTGAGCTTGTTAAGCAGTAGGAAGAAGCCAAGTAGAGGGAGGAGAAAGGGAGGGAAGGAGGTGCCACAAATCAGGGCTAGGAAGCAATGATCAAAGTGGTGACTGGAAAATTAGTAAAAAATATCCCCAAATTGTACAGGTCTGGGGCATTCCCATAAGAGCAAAGTCTCTCTCTCTCTAATATCTAAGAAGGAGACACAAATCTCTTTCCAAGAATTGTCTCAGACATCTCGTCTGTACCTTTGAGTACAGCCACTTGAGATCTCAGAGTAAAGCAGTAGGGAGCAGATTGGCAAGTGAGGAGAGAGATGATCTTGAAATGCATGTTTTCTAAAGAAAATTCTAAGAAATCAGAACCTGGGACAGTACTCTTTCTTCTGGTTACTGGTGCTAGAGAGTGTTTCCAAGAACCTTTTCCAAACCCAAAAGGGGTATACAAAGAGTAAGGCTGTACAGGTTAGCTTTTTGAGCCATCCTCAAAACCAGACTTGTGTTTTTCCTTACACCAAGCCTCCAGACACATTGGTACCCCTACCCCTCCAGGCCCACCCCTGGAAGCAGTGCAGCAGCGGTGTGTGGGGCACCCACATGCACTCACACAGACCAGGATGTACAGCTTCAACACACTTTGGGGCTGTCTGTCAGGGCAGCAGAGGCAGAGCCAGTGCCTGTGGCAGTTCTCCAAGGATACACACAGAGTACACAGGTTCAGAGGCTTCACCTCATTCACAGCAAATGGCCTCACTGCTTGAAAGACAGCTTCACTGATTTCTACTAGCAGAGCACACTCCACTGTAACTGGGTCATATTTTCCATCTGAACAAAGAGTGGACACAAAAACAATGGGAGCAGTCTAAAATGTGCCTCACCATCTGTGGATAGCAAATACATCTGTAGATGAGTGTCTCACATTTCAAAATAGATCTGAACCTCAGTTTACTCAATCAGCAGATCAACTGCACATGTATTATATGTTGAAAATACATAAAATAAGAAACATTCACAAACACAACAATGCAATCCAAAAGCATTAACCAAATATATTCTGTTAAGAGTATCAACAGAGTACTCAAATTGAATTCATTTAAGAAACTCAGCAGTTTTAGATCTGAATTGTCTACTCTGAGAATTTAAAAGTCTGAATTTTTAGTATTTCAAAGTTTTCTTAAGAGGAAATCACTTGACCCAAGGACAGCAAACAAGTGACAGAAAATGCACACAAATTAATATATTTAAAACATGAATATTAGCTGTAAAATGTCTCACAAATATTATATTTGAACAGTAACCAATATAAGATGGTGTATGTTATGATATATTAATATTTTTATTAAACAGTAACAGTATTTTTCAGTATAGAAATATGCAATAAAAAATATACTGTACCGTACTGAAAGCATGTGCTCCTCAGTGACTTCCAGTAAATGACTCCTGAAGTTTCATATCCTGATTGCAGTGCTGAATACCTTACACCTGTGGTAACTGCCAGTGATTATGTCTTTGTGGAGTTTTCTTTTTGTTTCATTTAGAAGAGTCTGCTGCTTGGCAAATTGGTGAGCACACTTAAGGCTCCTGAGTCAGCACTGTGCACAACTGAACTCAGTCGGGTCACCATGACATGAACATTTTCCTGTCACAGTAGAGCACAAGAAGGTTTCAAAGCTATCTATTCTGCAACTATGGCAAAAACAAAGTAATGAGACCACAATATATCCTGGCAAGCTGTTCTCTAATTTGTGTGCTGGCTATACTAAATGACAAATGGTCTGACTTTAAGTCCTGTTAATACAAAAGTGCTGTGCTGGGTCATGGTGCTCCCAGCCAGGCACACATGAATCTATCAGTCTGAAGCATTATTAACAACAACAGTTTTGTTGGAGCTTTTTGGAAGGACTGAAAGGATTTGGGTTTTTTTTAAGAAGTAAGTGTGTCCTTTTGCATTATAGAGATATCAAAATCACTAAAGAAAGCATAAAGTGTGTACTGTGGGTATTTTGTTTTGCTATCAGAAGAAAAGATTAACAGGAGAATGAAATCAGGTATGTGGCAATATTATCTTTGTGTTGGTACTATGCCTGTATCTCCTGAACAAAAGGATAGGAAATCAAAACAATATTTGAGGGAACATGTTCAATATAACGCTGGATAGACAAAGAAACAGCTGTTGCATCATGTTTAAACAAGCATTGCATCTTTTCAAGACACAGCTAGAGTACATGTACAGAGAATGTTTCTGGTAAAAGCATATTTATCAAACATTTCTTTAGGTAACAAATAACTTCCAAAGATAAAAGCAATAATTTGGATAATTGAATTTTCTTTTTCTTGTGTATCCAAGTCATGCAGTGTTCAGATATGTGCCTGATTTTAAACTCCGTTAAATATTACTGAAATGAGTAAAATCAAGCACTTTTCTAGGGTCTCGGCTGAATTAAGTATCTGTATAACCTTTACATGCAGCATTATAAAATTTATATGCAGAGTATTTTTGGTACAGCTTGTGAAACTTCATTTTCACCCTTCCCTCTCAGGATATGGTTTCATGACTGGCTCAAGCTACTTTAAACTCACGTTACTGCTGAAAAGGAATGTTTCTTACTGTTGATTGTATATTCCCCCTCTGTTGTTCAGTGGCATTGATGTCAGCTGATATAACTGAAGACCAGTAATTTTTCTAGGGTCATGTTTTGCTAGATCAGATCCCTCATCTAGCTATGCATAAAGTATATGGCCATTTATATATGCAAAAGAAAAGTACCAGTACATAACTAGGGAGGGTTGTGAGAGCAGTATCTTTTTCTATAAAAATGCTTTAAATAACACTTCTAAATTTTAAAGCCACACCTTCTGATTCTTCGGTAACACAAGAGGGAAAAGCCTGAATTTTAAAGCCTATTGAAGAATTGTTGGAACTTTGGTGATTTAGTGCTTTCACTGAAAACAATTTTCATATTAATTGAAAGTTTTCATTGTTTATTTGGTAATTTTTTTTTAATGTATGCTCTCTATGTATACTCAACATGCTCTAACTTTTGACTAGCCCTGAAGTAGTCAGGCAGTTGTTCTGGATGATCACTGTGGGTATCTTTCAACTAACAGGCTCTACTCTAGTCTAGTCACTTTTATTCTTAGATTTTAGATGAAAGCACTCTATTAAAGAATGTGAAAAAGAAACTGTACAGAAAGCAGTAACTAATGATTTAGGAGAGTAACTGGTATCTTTTTCTTTTACTATGGAAGTGAATTAGAAGCTCTGTAATGTTCTATACTTTACACCAACTATGGGAGACCTCAGCCATGTCATTTTCAAGTAGGGTACAAAACATGCAGCTAAGAAATGCAGGAATGACTGTTTGGTTTCCTACCAGCACTCTACAACTGTGTATCTTCAACACATTAACTTAACCAGACTGGTACTTGAAAGGTTATACAAAGTTTAGAGAAATCCAAAAGGAAAACAAACACTGCAAGAAATACATATGCATGTGTGTGAGAGGTGATTTTTGAAAGAGTCACTTTTAATAATTTACTAGGTCAACAAAAACACAAGCCAGGAAATTCACATTTTAAAGAAGTATGACTTGACTTATGCCAGCCAAATATATTTGCCCCATAACTGTAGTGCATTCATGAGCAAAGTTTCTCCAGGATGCACTGCCCAGGATGTTTTCTAGAACGAAGTCTAGGATGCTGCAGTGTCTGTCTCTGACTTTGCTTTGTGGCTGGAAGCACCACATCAATCTCAAAGAATATTAGCATAGGGTAAATGTTAAAGAAGAACATGTTAACCTGATATTCAGTAATGGAATGCACAAAGTAAAAGAAGCCTGACTGCTTTGGATATAAGCATGGAGCAGAAGTTCCAGAGGAGGAGAAAGGGCAAGAGAGCACAAAGGGCCCTATTGTGTTTGATTAGTAGCCAGAGCAGGAATTCCAGGAATGGGCAATGAGCATGGAGTTTACGTACAAGAGATCTTGTATACAGAAGCAGGGAGAGTTGGTCATTATGCAGCTGCTGATACAAAATCGACCAGAAAAGAGGGGCTATGCCTGCTGAAATGAGCTGCTGAATCTTTGTGAAATGAATCAGTAATGTAAGTCATGAATTGACAGAACAGTTGTTAGGGGAAAGCTGATCATGTAATTATCCCAACAAAAGGTATGTAAAATACATACCTTGTACCCTAGGCATTGAAGAAGAGAATCTTATTTTACAGGACTCTACCAGGCATGTTTTTCATAGATTGAGAACACTGGAACAGAAGTGAAACACAGCACACAACTTGAGGTTATAACCTCAGGGTTACAAGATTTTCAAAAGTCTAAAGAACAGGTTAAAATACAAACACAGAAGTCACAAATGGCATCATAAAAACAATTTACCAGGACATGCATTTATATGGCAGAACAAGGAAGGAATTGGTCCCCTATGCAATCAGAAAGGAAAATTAAGATATGATTGTATAGTTTAATGCTTTTTTTTTTTTTTTCCCAAGAAGATGAGAGAAGGTTATTTATGATCAAATGACTGATTTGTCCAGCAGCTTTAGCAGGTAGAAGTGTTACTTGAAAACACCCCAAAAACTCAATATTTGAAGCATTCTGCATGCAGACTGTGTATGAAAGAACTCAAACTGGGTCCTGCCAATCAGAATGACTGCTTTAATTGTGAGACAACTATTTTTCTTATCAAAATGTTTTTTAAATGGTTGTAGGCATATCTGCCTTTTGTGTTTATACAGAAATAATACTGAAATGTGTACCAAATCTTACATAAAATATCATCTGTATAAGCCAAAAATACATACCACACTGGTATGGAGGGTACTTCTGTGGAGCCCAGATTGTCCCTTCATGAGAAACACACTCAGTCTTGTACTTTGAACATGTACAAAAGGAGACCCTTAAGATCTTCTGGAAATACAGACTGCAATTCAGCTGCCTACCACAGGTATTGTCTAACTTTGAGCTGCTCTGGGTACTCCTGTCTGGATTCTGACTGCTGCTCCAAAGAAGCAGAGTGCTGAGGCAAGTCCTCTGTCTTATGTGCCAGTCCTTTATGGACACCTCAGGTAAACCAACGAACTGGGTAAACCATGAAACCAGGCACCTATATTCAGGCAACTGAATTAAACTCTAGGTATCTACTGTTTTACTAGCCAGAAACTTCCATTATAATCAATAAAACCAAGGCATCTGAGAGAGATTCAGCTGACCAGCTGCCAGTGTTTATTTAGCTCAACATGAGCAGACTCCCTCCCCTGGCTCCATTGACCACACTGGCTTCACTGACCACAAGGAGCTGCAGCTGTAGCTGCATGAAGACCTCTATGTTTAGGAGTCTTGGGGCTCAATTCAGTTGCTTACACAAAGGTGTTAAGTGGTCTTTGATATGTTCCAGGGTATCTGAGGCAGTGGTACAGGTACCACAAACCCCTGTTGGAGACCATGCCAGGCAGAATACCTGAGGGCATCTCAAATGCCAAAAGAAGCACACAAACAAGACACTGAATCACATCCTCCCTCTCAAACTAAAGCCTACTCTCAAAGTCAAAAACTGGCATGTCTGTGGATACATCTACACTGTCAAGTGACTTGGCCTCCAGTTTGCTTCTAGCTCCCACCACCTGACTGCCTACACTGTGTTCACATTAGTTTCCATCCAGGCACTGTGCACTCAGCTTTAGTTCTTCAAGTAGTTGGATAAGACCCTCCTTTCTCTAGAGACTGAAAAATTAAAACAAACAGGGTCATGCTGACCTTAAGGCAAGCAACAGACTCAATTACTGCAGCAGACAACGATGAATCAAACCTAAGCAAACCTCCCATTCTTTTTCAATAGAATGCATTCATAACCAGACACATTGTTTTACAACTGGTACAACCTATGACAGACAAATTCTTCCTTTCTTCAGGGCACAACAGGAATATTTCAGAATGTCACATCTGTTTCTTCATCGCTCTTAACAGTCACTGGAACTATTGCTGCTTTCATGTCTTACCCACCCTGAATTTTTATTCACACACTGCACAAAAGCATCCACCATATATTCACTCATGCAGTGTCTGTGTAAAAATCTTAAATGCATGTTCACAGATCATTTTTTAAAAACTTAAAAGCTACAGCCTGACCCATACTTCTGTAGCTATCAAAGACTCCAACTGTTCAAAACACTTCCTTAAGAGTGTTCCTTCATCTGTAGTAATTGTCGTATGGGCAAAAAAGCCTCTGAACCTTCAGGCTGAGTAACATCCCTTTGAGTGCTTAGAAAAACAACTCTTAAGAACTCTCAACTTTCTGCACTCTCTTTGTGAAAGACCTCGTATGCCAAGCCATGTGATGCAGGATGCTGTACAGTACATTGGGTCAGGAGACAAGATGTGGCACCATCTTATACCTGGGGAACAGGCACATTACATTCTGCTGCGAACGTGAACTGAAACTAACTGAACAAATCCTGTGCTCAGTGTGTGTGATCTGATGTGCCTGCATTAACCCACTGCCCACCTCCAGCTACTGGGACAGCGAGGATGCTATTCCACTACAAACTATTAAAGATACCATTCCCACTCATTGCCATGTTTTGTACCTATTTCCCAATTTGCCAATTAGATATATTTCCAAGCCCCGCATATTCTTTGGAAAGAATCATGTCTGTGTGTAGCCATAGATGGCTTTTTTCATACTCAGTGAATCAAGAGAAGAACACAGATCTCTGTTTGTAAGCCAAACAAATATAACACAGTACAATTACACACACAGCTGCTGTACTACAGCACATCTTTCTATTCAAATATCTTACTTTAATTACTATGAATCATTAGAGTTTTAATCTCTTTAGTTCACCTTGGGTTTATATATATTTTTCTTAAGAATTCTATCATCTGGTCACTTGATAATACTAAAGAGCTTAGTGCTCTGGAAGTATTAATTGAGAATGTTCACAACAGTATAGTTTTCAATCTCACTTAAAAACCGTACCACCTTATTTTTGAGAGCCACCACAATCTCCAGTTTTTCTGCTTTCAGATCAGAGATTATGCACCACAATTCCTGAACACTTCAGTAATTACTTAATATCACTCTCAGAGAACCACAGGGATGTAAGGGTATCTTCTTCCTCCATTTTACTGACTTACATTCAGATTTACAGTCTGAAGTGAAATTAGCACAGCTTCTATGAGCATCTGAATCTCTAATTACCAATGAAATTCATGTCAGGTAATTTTTTAAGAGTCTGAGTTCAAAAATTTCAATCAATGTCAAACTGTAGAAAACCTCAGATCTGAATGCAGCTCATTAAATATTTACTATTTAGTTTAAATGTTGGAAGATACATAAAGTTTAGAGAAATTACTCTTTCTACTTCAGTAATTCTACTTGGAAAGCCTAACTATATGTCCACATAAAAACAATCTTCAAAGTAAGTTTTCTGATGAAAAGTCGATTTTTTTTCCTTTTTTGGGTAAAGACTACTAGAAATTCCCTGTCACTTTTGAGTAATTATAGGCTGTAGATGAGGAAAAATAAAGCATAAAGTTTTCAATTCTCCTGTTTTCTTCCTCTACTGCTCCTTAATTGATCTGCAATAAGAGTAGAGATCAAAACAACATAAGCCAGCCACGTGCCCTTGCAGCCCAGAAAGCCAAATGTGTCCTGGGCTGCATCCAAAGCTATGTGGGCAGCAGGTGAGGGAGGGGATTCTGCCCCTCTGCTCTGTTCTGGTGAGACCCCACCTGCAGTGCTGCATCAGCTCTGGGGTGCCCAGCACAGGAAGGACACCTGGAGCGAGTCCAGAGGAGGCCACAAAGATGCTCAGAGGGATGGAGCACCTCTGCTTTGGAGACAGGCTGGGGGAATTTGGGTTGTTCAGCCCAGGAGAACAGAAGGCTCTAGGGAAACCTTAGAACACCTTCCAGTGCCTAAAGGGGCATTACAAGAAAACTGGAAGAGGGACTAGTACATAGGGATTTTTCTAACATTAAAAAAAAAAAAAAAATCAAAACAGGTCTAGTATTTGCAAATAGAATAAATAGTACTAAAGACTAGGAATTCAGATGCCTCTGGCTTTTTATTACATTAACAAATAGGCAGTTATTTGGAGGAGTTACAGACACTATTTTGCAAATTCTGGATCCTTTTTCTCATTCTGTTCTTGAGAATCAATTCATCATTACTCTAAGTTTTATCATACCTAATTCAAAACAGCACAGCCATTTAAACAAGTTTAGTCTATCAATTCACCCCAAGCAAAAAATACAAAGGGATAAATTTTTCATCATTTTCTCATATACTAACATAATTGTGCTTTTCAACTGAATACATTAAAGTTACCTACTGTGAACATATTACAATGTGAAAATACTTTCATTATGCTACCACCATATGAAATTTAGTGCAGTTAAGGACTCAAAACTTCACTTTAAACAGAATACTGAGTGTCAAATTGCAAAGACAAAGGTCCTACAAAATCTACTTTAGTTTAGCATTCTGAACAACCAAAATGTGGTGCTGCAATAGCATAGCAACTATATATGCCGCTGCTGACCTTTGGAAAAAGTAGTAAAAATTTTTTAAAAGCAAGTATTTATTATAAAATTGCATAATTAAGTATAATGTTTGCTCTTTTATCCTCAGTATTTATCAAAAAGCCATTCTGGGCCCAAGTCTGTCAGAATGATAATAAATTCTTCAACAAAATTAGGACTCAGTTTGACAGAAGTGTGATCTCTGATGTTATGCTGAAAGCAATGTTAAAATCTTTACCATTTTTGACATCTCATACTACAGAAAAGAACCGGGAGGGGAAACACTGTCATTATGACACTTTTGCCTTGTTTGACATTTTATCTTGTTCTTTTTAGAAGTCATGATTGCATGTTCTGCAACACATACACAAGAAGTATTAGTAGGAAAGGCAATCCAGAGCAACAGATCTATTAAAAAAAGCAGTACAAGTTGCACATAGTATTATTTCAGTTGGCTGATAGTGCCCCACATTTTTCAAAAATGCTGGGCATTGCTCTCACATTTGAGTATCACCCACTGTACGTTGTACCTGCAGCAGAGAACTGTCTCTCATGATCGAGAAGGATTTAAAAGAACAGAGCTCATGTGACTGGTTGAAAGAATGGAACAGCACTCTAAACAGACAGCAGGAACAGTACAAAATGGTATGTCTGAAACACCACAGCTGGACAGATTGCACCAGTTGACATGTTAGGAACAAGCTTTTATGTAACAGCAAACTTCTTGCCTTTAACGGGTGGCTCTTACACAACCACCAGCATCTATTTTCCCCTGTAATTATGTATGCAGTATATTTTACATACACATATCATTTGTCCAAAAGCAGTAATCATTTCATATAAAAGAGTCTTTTTTCTAGACATTTGACAAAGGCTCTCCCAGAAAAATATCGCAACTTATGGTATAATTTGAAAGCATGAAGAAGATACATTCAGAAATGTTAGCACATCAGCAGGAAACAAATTTAAACTTCTAATAAAAACTTTGAAAGTTACAATTGTCTTTGATTCTGAGTAGTTCACCTGCCTGAAGAACAAAGGAAAACATTCTGTTAAAGGTACCCAAACACTACCTCTATGACACAATATGGGATGAACTATAAAAGAAGAATTCTCAAGATTTATCCTATGCAGGGAAACGTGAAAAATTCCTGAGGAATAATCATAACTGCTGCTGGTCTACAAGCTATCTTAGACTCAGGAACATCATCTCTGCCTACTGACAAGTATAAGCCAAACCCATAGGAGGGTCCAGGTCACTTTCAGATAGAAATATTACCCTTCTTCATTGTCTCCTGTGCCAAAAACTCTGAAGAAGAAAAGGCAGGAATAACTGATTCACAGAAAATAGCCCTACCTCTTCTAGAATTCTCTTATCTAAGCTGCTCTTTCTAACACTCTGACTGATGACTTCTTTCAGTGCTTGATATAATGGACTTAGAAATTGTACATTATTATCTTGGCCTCATCATCTCCTGGATTCAATTACCAGTCTATATACTACATGAATAGCATCTTCCCATTAAGGTGATATCCTTTACCAAAGCAAAGCGTTGTAGAACTTTCTCTGATTGAATAGGATTTTACTTTATAAGCAATTTTGAAGCTTTGCTTCCTTCAAATAAATTCTATGTATCACTTTGTTATTTCTTTTCACACAACAGTGTCCCAGTATGCTATCAAGAAGCTCTTTAGAAGCAATAGCTATATCCAAGTGATGGATAAAAATAAATCAGGTGGGTAGGTACTACCTGTGCATACATACCGATTAACACCTACACACACACACAGTGTCTTGTGTGTTCTCAGGCTGAGGCTCAGTTATCAATGCATAATTCAGCACTTGCTTATATTGTAGTTTCCTTCATCAATTGATGTTCGTCACTCTACTTGCATGACCTCACAAGAATTTTGCATAAAAGGCAAAGACAAAATAAGTCTGTTATGCAGTAATATCACCTTTAGTTATTGCTATTAGTCACTTCTCTGTATGTCACATTCAACAGCCCTTAGTGGTAGACTCCAGAGAAATGAATTTATTGGAAGGCACATACAGATGAAGCCTCTGCCATTAGCACTACTCAACAGGGCAGCCACTCACTCAGGTGAGGCTGCGGCTTCTCAGGAACCCCATCCATTTATCAGCTACATCCAAACAGGGAATGTTGCTCCTTTGTATGTTTATATTGCTAAATAAAACCAGGCCACTGGTTGTTCTGTGGCACAGTCATGCCCACTCCCTTGGATACATAGTGCCCTATGGCTTTGTGGGCATATTAAGTGTGGTTTGAGTCAGAATTTTGATCAATGCCAGGGCTGTTTTGCAAGTCATCACAGAGATGCTTTCACAGCATGGAGCTGAATGGCTGTGAAAATGCTTTAGTGGGGAAAAGCTACTGAGGTCCATGTGCTCTAGGAACAGTCCCTGGTGCATGCCATTCCCAGCCCAAGCACTGCCTGGGAGGCTATTGACTGCCACAAGCCAAAACTGTACCAGGAACCATTCTAACTGGAAGTTCCAGCTCAGGCTCACCACAAACTGCCTTACTTAGTTTTTCAGGCTCTGCCTTCAAGTCCATGTACACCCTGGTCACAGTTTTCCCCTCTCTGCCCCACTTTCTCTGACTTCTTTTTTACTCACTGTCTTTTTAAAACATTTTACTCTCAATGCCCTCCCCAAAAGTGATATATATACTCCACTTCCACCTACCTCTCCTTTCCAAGAACTGGAATATTCAAGCAATGAAACAACTAATACTGACACTTGGACACCATTAGCCTTTAAAATTATCATTGTTAAACAGATTAAGAGGTTGCATTTTGAGGCTGTTGCAAACCTGTAGACACTATCATGGTATTGCAGCTGTGCATATACCCACGTAATGAGAAGAGACATCATTTTCTTTACCTTTAAACTTCATAGATTAAGTAAATACATGAGCAAGTTGAATATCTGACTTCTTATCATAGTAAAGTTTCTACATCAACTCCTGATTTTCTGTGGGTAGATTGTCCAAACTATGACTTAAGCCTTGTGTTTGCTCCCTGCCTTTGGTTACACACAACACTTTGAGTGGTGCTCATGCCACTTAGCAGCAAATTTCTTTAGGCTATTCCCGTTCTCTTCACAAAGAGGTTCACATTTTTTATGTGTATCCTTATTAGTTCATATATTTTAAATAGTTTTTACTTCCTCTTACTCTGTCTCATCATTGTGCGGTATCAATGAGCACTGACTGTACAATGCTTGCTCTTCATTTTCTGTGGCAAGTCAGACTAGACATGAGATTTAGCAGATATTAAAGAAAAGAGCTAAGTAGTAATGAGCCTTAATTTAAAATACAGAAATTAAAGATAGGAATCTCATTTTGTAAGGGAGCTGATACATTTTGTTGCAGAGTTATCTGAACTTACTCTGCAACTTCTCTGAATGTGCAACCTGTGTTATCCAGCAGCATTTGCTTTTCACTTTTTTACATATTACTCAAATTCTTGTGCACTCTCTCATGGTATGCAACAAGTTTCCCACGTAATTCTTTCTGATTAATTTGTGACAGAATTTAAAGATATTAGTAATCAATACATCTCTAGATATCCATGATCAAAACTCTCTTCTGAGAGACTATTAGATCAAAAACTTGCTAAACACCATAGGAGACCACTTCCTCAGAAATTATTGTAAAGTTTATTTACTTCATAAAAAAATTATTGTAACAAGTTTAACTATTTAATCTAATTGTAGCACATCCAAAAAACCCCAAAAAACCCAAACCAAACCAAATCAAACCAGACCAAACCAAACAAAA
>VZTJ01005727.1:1915569-1928974 GCA_013397795.1 Orthonyx spaldingii
AGAGAAACGGTAATAGCAGCAAGCCATTTCTTCATTTCAGTTCTGCTGCATGATAATTTCAGTGGCTACCCTGCTTCTTTTAGGCAGAAAAACATTGAATCATGGAATCACAGAATGTTTTGGGTTGGAAGTAACCTTTAAAGGTCATCTAGTCCAACTTCCCTGCCATGAGCAGGGACATCTTCAACTTGACCATGTCCCTTACAGCACCATCCAACCTGACCTTGAATGTTACCAGGGACAGGCACCTACCATCTCTCTGGGCAACTTGTGCCAGTGTTTCATCACTTCCATCAAAAAAACCTCAAAACCTTCCTTATATCTAATCTCAATCTAACCTCTTTTTTTAAAACCATTACCCCTTGTCCTATCACAACAGACCCTGTTAAAGTCTCATACATCGAACAGTCCATCCATCAAATCCATATCTCTCCAATTAATACAGAGGGATGTTCTTCACTCATTGAAAATATTCTTTTGTGAAAAGTTAGGGACAGAGAAATATGCAAAATCAGGATGCAACTATGGCAAGAAAAACACAGCTGTAGTAAGAAAAAGGTTAAAATACTATAGGAGATGCAATACTTTGTTTTCCATGTTTTTTCTAGAAGTAGCATTATATGGTCTATTATAAAATATATTAACATAGAATACATAGTATCAGTGTTCAAGATCCATACTCTGAAAGTGAAAAGTGTTTGGACTCTCAGAGTAGCAAGAAAAATGAATATGACCACGTAGCCTCTCTGCGGTCACTCAAGCACACAAGCAAATCTGTAGCTCTTCTTCGTTACCAGATGAGGGTATAGGAAGGCAGTAATGATGAGTCATCTAGCAGCCCCAAATGCCAGTTTTCAAGTGCAATATCCATCCAAATAAATAACAATTATCCCAGCACATCTGTCACTTGTTATAAACTTTAGTGTAGCAACATTGATGTTACCCATGTTCTCCCAGTTAACTCATAGGTTTATACCCAAGTTTTCTCTTCAGTCCTAAATTACAGTAAAATGAAGTATGGTAGACAAACACGTGCTCCTTAAACAGTTTCATGTCAAACTTTCAAAAACACATTGCACTTACTCTTTTAGCTATATTTAAAGATGTCTTATTACCACCTGCTGAAAAATCCCAGCTCCAATTTCCTCTATTTAAGAGTGTTGTTGATTCAACCACAGGTTTATTTTTAATATTTATATTACCATTTGGCTTAAGTATTTTCATACTGAATTCATGTATTTTCCTTATGACAATAATGCAGTGATGTGTATTCGTATGGTCTAATCTTACTAAAGATTTCAAGTATATTCCAATTAATAATATACTCTTAGCAAAATGTGCGCAGCAATGAATCCTAAAAACTGGATTCATCAAATATCCCTAGAGACTGATCTATAGCAAGAAATTGTACTGAGCCCTCAGTCTTGTGAAGAATGATTCTTACATTGTGTCTACTTAGTTCAAGAATGGCAGCAGCATTGCATAATGACACAGGCACTATCACTGGCTCTTCATCAGCTAAAAACACCCAGAGTTTGGTTCACAGGGCTCAGCAGCACAGGCCCATTTCTAGGCTGCCTTCCTCTCTTTTCGTCCCTATTTTAGGCTCTTACATGGCTTGGGCCCAGATTATTACCCAGCTGTTCACCACTAGAATTTGCAATATCTCGTTGCAAAACTGACAGTTTAAAGAGCTCCGACCTTTAAAAAGAAATCCAAAATAACAAGAAGCAAACAGGTTTGTTTTTTTCTCATAACTTTACTGCATTTAGCACAAACAGCTCACAATAGCTGTTCCTTCACCAGTGTACTAAAAGGGTGAATGGATATGAAGTACATTATCTTGAAAATAATGGCATAACTCTTCCAGGCATCAAAGTCAGTATTTTAAGCATGAATTGCATGAAATATCAGCTCCTTTTTGTCTTTAAAAATATGTCAGTACATACAACACATTAATAAAACATACCAAACAAAAGCATCCCACAAACCAAAATTCTTTGCAAGTGGTAAAGAAAGGTAGGGAGTTTGTTTTGTTTCTTTTTCTCAGACCAGTTCTCCATAATATGTCCAAGAAGGCAAAAAAGGAATTCTTTGAAACTAAGGTCTCATTACATATACATTATGAAAAAAACATTAACATTGATTTTTGGATGTGCAGTGTCTAATTTATAGGCCTGGCTAATCTGCATTTTTAGAAACTAACAGATTGTTTAACTGGTTAGTGCAAATGTTATTGATCTGCTTTCTTGCTGAATTAATAGCACTATGATGGGACAACTCGCTTTCTCAGCTTTCCCAATGTTTTCCTGAAAAGAGGCCCATTACATGGCAGGGGGCAAAGGACAGGCCTTGATAACACTGTTTAGACATTTCTTTGATGTCCACAGGCATCATCCTCGACAACTGACCACCAGAGACAAAAGAGTACTCTTAGGCTGCTGGAAATCCCAGCCATTCTTCTCAGCACCTTTTGATATCCCAAGGCTTCTATACCCTGACCTCTGCACTCTGACATCCTTATTTGAAGGATGGTCAGAAATGTCAAAAAATTATTTTCAAATTTAGCCAATAAATTAAGGATTTATTTTGCTTTTCATAATTGCTTCATGTCCTAATGTACCTGTGGGAATGCCAAGGGGCTTTTATAAAGAGAGTAGAAGGAAAAGTGTCAACAAGAAAAAAACCTCTGATTTTCTGGTTTTGAAACCACTCTCAAATATCTGCCATCTAAAATGTCTGAGTTGCCTTGATGATGCCATCATGATGCTTTGATTTGTACCCACAATATTTCTACCTAGTCAGTGTCATACAGAATTCTACTTCTAACATGCAGATGTTGCTTGCTGACACAACTTTACTCAATAAACATACACATTTTAAATTGTGTGCATGGTGTATGTTAAGGATATCAATTTCCATGCGTTCATATTTTAAAAAGAAATGCGATTTTAACATTTTTCACACTGTTTTGCTCTCTACACACCTTGTGTGATTGATAATTGGATCAGTTTTGCCCTATTTTCCAGAATATTTAGAGAATAATTTTCCATGAAACTACCAGAGATTATCATGGGTGCTTTTAAACAGTTTCATTTCCCACCTTTCTGAAGGACTGAAATTGAACAAAATGGTCAAACAGAAATAATACACATCCAGCCAAAACACTGGAAGTCAGGCAAACACCCAGAGAAACACCATTCTTCCCTTCATTATGGGAGGTCCTGCTGAAAACCCACTCTAAATATGTAAGTGAAATCACATCACAAGTAATAACTCTTAACAAGACCAACCTATTGTCCATCCATACGTATGCACAAATTTGGAGTTTAGCCAAACTCGTGTCTATATTCAGCCTCTTGTGCTTTGACAACAATTTTTGTGTACAACTTTGTATATATCCCTGACATAACTATAATGTTAAAATATTATCCTGCCATGAAGTTTTATTGCTCGAAATGAGGAAAAGTGTTGTCCAAAATGTGATGGATTTCACAATATACAGTCTTCTAAACCAGCTTTAGTTTAATAAACTATGCCCAAGTGGTAAATTGGTTTGCATTGATTTTTTTTTTAGACTGGCATCGATACCAGTTTTTTCTACACCGACAATATTCCTTCTAATTTAAAAGTCAATGACATACCAGTGTTGATGCAACAGATAAATGATAACAGATAAATCTCAACATTTTAAAAATAAAACCATTCATCATTTATAATGCAAGCATTGGGATTTATAATGCTTGTTTTAAAGCCAGTTCTAAATCACCTAATATTATCTACTCAGCTCAGCCAATGTTTATTTACCTTAATGTCTGTCAAAAAAGAACAAAATTGAATTCACAAAAGGAATGGTGTAGGATTCAAACAGCAAAGAATCTTGACATCTTTAGAAGTTCTCTTCTCCTCTATATTAGTTTATTACCATAAAAATATAAGACAAGAAAAAAAAAGGTAGTAAAGAGGGAAAAAAGAGGGGGTATTTTTAAGTTTTAGAATTCATAAAGTTCTCAGACAAAATGCTGACGATAGCCATATAAGGGCTGTTCAAATTCATCGTTCTGGTTTTGGTGGGTTTTGAATTAAACCAGATCCCGAGGATTTCTGTTCAGTGATAGATCCTGAGGATTTATGTTCAATGTTTAATCTCATTATTTTTAAAATAAATTGCATGTGTTTAAATAGAACAAGGGGCCTGATTCTGAATCAGTACAGAGCGTTCAGAGCAGCTCTGGCAAGAATGTAAAACAGATAAAGTTAAAACAGGGGGGAAAAACCTAATGAACCCCAAGTCTATAAATATTTTCATTTAACTGAATTCTGACCATGGATAACACAAACTACCTGTGAACAGGCAACATATATACAAACTTAAGGTCATACGTATACAACAAGAGGAAAATATGGAAAAAATCAATGGCAGAAATTAAATGCACACAAGGCCACCAATAAATCTTCCATTTCTGGCAGTGTCCACTGAAAGACTACAATCTATTTTATAGAAGCTCATTACTGCTCTGATGTTGGAAATCATTGCCCTGCCAGTTTTACACACATTGTTTTCCTTGTGAGCAATCTCTGCATTGCTTTATTAAAAACAGATAACACTGTTATAGTAATAGATCTTCACCAGCCCTATTCATTTCAAGCAGAATGGATTAGGAGCCATGCACAGGAGCACCTCATCTGGCACAGTCACCTCTCTGGCAGAAGTGCAGTAAGGAGTTATTAGGGGCAGACCATCTCAGCCAGCACAGCTGCAGCCAGAGGAGGATGTGTGAATAAAGCCTTAGTAAACACACCAGCTTTTCATGTGCATCCATTTATACACAGCCCTGAGTGTTGGCAAATTCTGTGGCTGCAGTTACACTTAATTCTGATGTAGACAGAAGATACAAGACTGAACAGATTATTCCTTTGCAGTCCTGCTGTTTATCAGACTATTCTTTCTCCATTGTGACAGCATCTTTAGGAGTTTCCAGACTCTCATCACATAACCTAACAAATACAACTGTGAAAGCAATTTCTAATTGCATATATCAAAAATTACACCTTAAAAAGAAAAATTTATTTAATCCTGGACCCACAGAGGTACACAATGGAAAAAAACCCAAAGAAACCTCAGAAAGCTCTCCCTGTAGATTAAGATCTCATTTGCAAAGTTTAAAAGGATCATTCCAACTGAGTAAGATTTAGTTTTAATTCAAGATAATCTTTTTTCTTTAGAAAGTGAACACAGTGCCAAAGAAATCAAATTACATGCAAAAGCAATGCCACCCAGCAGTGAAAAGACAGTGAAGCAGTATAGCTAATTTGAAATGGGAATAGCACCATCCATAAAGCTTTGTTCTCTTGCTGCCATCCTACACACCATTACTTCACACCCAGACTGACCTGTCAGCATGACCTTACATCTCTGCTGCCACAAGCATCTGGCCCAGGAAGAGATGCCAGGCCTTTATGTCCAGGGCTGGAGAATCACCTGCATTCACACTGCAGGACTGCGTTCACATCATCTGACGCGGGGCCAAAGTGTCTCTGGGGCTCACTTGGGCCTCCATGGCCCTGACACAACTATTTGTGTGTGGTCTTTCCCCCAGTCAGTTTAATTTCATTATTATGCAGGCTATATTGAAGCTTTTATCAGACCAGCATTTTTTTGGCAAGGAACTAAAAGCATGTGATACATGAATGGGGATGTTGCATCACATTACATACAGGGTAAGAGACCTACTTCAATAGTATTAGAAAATCGCATGGGATTAGGAGAGTCATAAGTAATTGTGTCATCCACTTTGCCTAGTGGGAGCAGTCTTTGAAATAAATTAGCTCCAGAACAATGCTTAAGTGTTGCCTCGGAGGGAAATCATTGAATTTCTGTAAAAGAGAACCCAAGAGAGAACACTATTCAGACAGTGAACATCATCAGTGGGCTGAAACCTGGGAATGAACTCAAGCCAAGTCACCTGCCCCACTTGCTGCACTCTTTTTCATACCAACTGATACTCCCAATTGGATCCCTCAGCTGCCTTTGCCCTTCCCTTGTGCATATGAAATGCTGTCTGCATAACAGAAAGAAAAAGGTAAAATAAGCAACCGAAGGTATTGGGAATCTTCACTGGATAAAAGAAAAGAAGACACACACACAAGGAAAGACGTACTAAAATCTATAGAAAGCTATCCACAATCACTGCTTGAGATTTACAGATGTTAGTATTTTAACTGAAAAACATAACCTGACCTTTTGAGATTGTAGGGGTCCTTTAAGGCACAGTAATAACTAAATGCTAGAAATGCATAGGTATAATGAAGCATTTGCCTTTTTCAGGTATTTTAAAGTTGTTATCTAGATCTTTATTAGGCACATCTATTTTACAACATATGCAGTGAGAAATTCAGTAGAAGACTTGCATTATAGCTGGAGAATATTATAATTTTCTAAGCTCTCTACTAATCAGACAAACTGCAAATAAAGACATGTATCTACTTTGATATGTACAGAACCTGGAATCATTGGCTTCCCTGTATGGGAAAGCAGCCCATTAGATAGATTTAGCCTCCATATAAAAACATCCATATGCATAGTGATGTTATGACTTGATGACTCAGATGGATAGGAGCACAAAATTAATCAGATGAAGCAATCTTCTAGATCATACAAAACATATGTGAATTAAGCTATAGAAACGCATGGCAGGAGTGTATCAGAAAAAAGGAATCATCAGTGGTGGAGCAGAGACAGGTCCATTAAGGACTAGCGGGTCCATTAACCAAAGAAACTCCTTAACACAACTATCTGAACTGGTATGAATAAGAACAGCTTTTGCATCAGCAAACCCAATGTCTGCTTAATAATCCCAAGGAAAAGACTGTATTTCCCTTTTATTCTGTCACCAGTGCTAAGCACATCTTCCCAGAAAACAGCAACACCACCTGATTTTCTAGTTGTTCCTCCTATTATTCCTCTGAACAGGAGCCCTTTTCCTTTCTGTATTAAACCTCCACATGCCACAGTTAAACTGGAAGATGTAGGATTGTCAGTGTACAGATTGCTTGTAGACCAGTACATGAAACCAACAGCTTGCCAAAAATCCCCACTCCCACCTTCCCAGCGCACTAAAAGAAAATAAGATTATGATTAGGTTTGATGGAAGAGGAAGTAAATGGTAGAAGAATTAAAGATATGTAGAGCATGAAGTTGGAAACACAGTTTGCAAGACAGAAGTGGTTTAGTGCAAAGTAACTGAAGGTCTCCTTCTTTACTAAGGCCTCAAAGACAAAAGCTTTGAGCCATGAGTAGCTATGACCGAGCAGCTGAAGAAGCATGCACACTGTTAGGCCAGGGTAGTTTACATAAGTTAAAGCATACGTTGTCTGTCTAGACTGTAAACTGTTGTTTATGTACAAATTGTAAAAGAAATAGTGTGTAGTTCAAGTTGAGGCCATATGAACATATTGGTACTAAAGTTCGTCAGCGGGCTAGTGCAGGCAAATAAGAGATACTCTAAAAATGCAACTTGTTATAATTCTGCTCATTTCATGCCTTTATTTTCTTGCTGCCTCAGGCATGGAGAAAAAAGGCAGGTTGTCTTTTCTAAGTTACAATACTGTGAAATTCACAGCTGACACTTCAAAGATGCTCAAGACAGTTACATAACTTCTATTTCATACAGAACAAAAGTCACTGACATTTTGAATACAAACTTCTCATGAAGATTCTTGTAAGATGACATCTTTTTCCAAGATGACAAGATGAAGGCTCAAAGAGTTATAGTACATGAGTTGTCATCAGGCTGGCAGCCAGTCAACTGTGGGGTTAAATAGGGTTCAACTTTAGGGCCAGTGTTATTTAATATTTTTATAAATTATCTGGACACAGGAGTAAGTTTGCTGAAAAACCTAGGAGGAGCTATGGACTCAACTGAGGGTCAACAGGCCTTATATAGAGAGAGACCTGCATAGATTAGAGAGAAGCACAATCACCAATCAAAGGAAATTTAACAAGAGCAAGTGCTGGATTCTCCATCTCGGATGGGACAACCCTAGTTATACACACAAAAACTGGGCTGGAGAGAAGCACCACAGAAAGAGATCGGAGGGTTTGGATGAACGGAAATGTGAATCTCCGGCAGCCAAAAGGGGCAACCATGTCCTGTGAGGCACAGCATCGCCAGCCACGGCTAGCCTGTCCAGGGCAGTGATTGTTTCTCTGTGCACTCCATTAGTGCAGCCGCACCTCGAATGCTGGGTGCAATTTTGGGTGCCTCAACTTAGGAAGGACATCAAACTATCAGAGTCTGTCCAGAGGAGGGTGACAAGATGGTCTCAAAGGCAGGACTTTTGAGGAGTGGCTGAGGTCACTTGGTTTGTTCAGCCTGGAGGAAACTGAGGGGGACCTCATGGTAGCACACAGCCTCCTCAGGGTGGACAGCGGAGGCAGAGGTGCCAATCTCCTCTCCAGTGACCAGTGAGGGGTCCGCTGGGAATGGAATGAAGCTGAATCAGGGGAAGACAGCAGCATTTTTGACATAAGGAAAAAGTTCTTCACTGAGAGGATGGTTGGACACTGGCCAGCACAGGGTCACAGCACCAAGCCTGACAGAGTTCCAGGAGTGTCTGGATGACACTCTTAGTCACATAGTTTAGTTTTAGGTTGTCCTGCAACAAGCAGGGAGTTGGACCTGATGATCTGTATGGGTGCCTTCCAATTGAGATATCCTATGTTCTATGTTTTTACTACATATCTTCTTTCCTGTGATGTTAATAAACTTTCTACAAATAATTTTTCATTTTTATCTACTGCATAATTATATAAATATGCCATTAACATAAGTACAGACTGCTTTTAGTACATGAAGTACTGCTGTGCTGTTTTAGAAAAAAGATATTTTCTTCATATAACACTCAATTGGTATTTATATCTTACAGCATTTTTCCTACATTATACAATGTCTAAATGACAATTTTCTTTTATTGTTTCTTCAGAGATACACCACTGGCAATGTTACTTCTTAGACTTCCTTTATTCCTCACATCAATATTTAAGCATGAAAGGTAACACATGGATAATGGCAAATGAAGGCAAAGTGAAAACAAACCAATGATCTTTGAAATCCTTAGGTGTAATTATAAAGGTACAGCTGCAAATATCTACAAAATGAGCATAAGTGATACATTTGAATTTTCTTAGTAAATTATAGTATTTCCTGCCACAGTCTGTGTAAAATAAGTTTTGAAGAATTAGTCAGATTTCCTGACTGACTGAATCATTAAACATAATCTACATGGGAAAAAAAGAAATTTTCAGCTGTAGTTCAAGAAGCAATGCTTTCCCTGTGCACATGTGGAATACATGCATGCAGGCATGTTTCTGTGTAAGCAGGGATGTGTGCACGTAGATTTTGGTTGGTTTTAGTTCCACTAGCCATTTACGGCCCTCATGTAGCTTTTATTCACATGAAATAAATCCCTGGTTGTGCCTGATCTCAGCTGAGAGTAAGTAAATGCTTTATTTCATATGAAGGTGAAAAAAGGAGTGAGAGATCACTTATCATTCACCATGCGGGCTTTGTATTCATTAGAAAAACCACAATCAATAAGAACCGAAGGCAATTTTTCCCTAAAGATAACTATGCCCAGCATCACTAGAGGGTCTGGGAGTCTCACAGGCTTTCATTTATTAATAACTATCACCTTTGAAAGTTTACAACTTCCGAATTCAAATTTTGCTTTACTTAACTCTGCTGTAAAATGCCCTCTTTTTATTTTGTTATACAAAACTATACTGGTTTTCTCATGGTTACTTCTACAGTGTGCAAGGTCCATAAGCTTCAAATGCAGAAAAATTGCAAATGTCTGACTTTGCCACTTCTCACATTTTACACAGCAATCTCTTCTGGGTTTTGGGGACAGGTATTATTTTATTAAAAGTGAAACTACAAAAGCCAGTAATTTCTTACAGAGTACATTCTTTTGGTTTAACAAGGAAAAAGCTAATTCAAACCATAGTTTTCAACTTGCTATTTCACATTAGAAAACTCTTCCCTTAACTTTGTGCATATTATGCATAGTTTTATTGAATAACATTAAATCTCATCTGAGACAATTGGAGCTATTGTATCCAAAGACAGACTACCCTAACAAGGTATTTAAATACAGACACAAACAGACAATAGACTGGAGGCATCAGTGAGAAGAAAAATCATGTATTCCCAATACCAAGGAATACAGACACTTTTAACAGAAAATAAAAACATTGTGCCTAATTGATATTCACAAAGCAAAGATGATNTGGCTGAGGTCACTTGGTTTGTTCAGCCTGGAGGAAACTGAGGGGGACCTCATGGTAGCACACAGCCTCCTCAGGGTGGACAGCGGAGGCAGAGGTGCCAATCTCCTCTCCAGTGACCAGTGAGGGGTCCGCTGGGAATGGAATGAAGCTGAATCAGGGGAAGACAGCAGCATTTTTGACATAAGGAAAAAGTTCTTCACTGAGAGGATGGTTGGACACTGGCCAGCACAGGGTCACAGCACCAAGCCTGACAGAGTTCCAGGAGTGTCTGGATGACACTCTTAGTCACATAGTTTAGTTTTAGGTTGTCCTGCAACAAGCAGGGAGTTGGACCTGATGATCTGTATGGGTGCCTTCCAATTGAGATATCCTATGTTCTATGTTTTTACTACATATCTTCTTTCCTGTGATGTTAATAAACTTTCTACAAATAATTTTTCATTTTTATCTACTGCATAATTATATAAATATGCCATTAACATAAGTACAGACTGCTTTTAGTACATGAAGTACTGCTGTGCTGTTTTAGAAAAAAGATATTTTCTTCATATAACACTCAATTGGTATTTATATCTTACAGCATTTTTCCTACATTATACAATGTCTAAATGACAATTTTCTTTTATTGTTTCTTCAGAGATACACCACTGGCAATGTTACTTCTTAGACTTCCTTTATTCCTCACATCAATATTTAAGCATGAAAGGTAACACATGGATAATGGCAAATGAAGGCAAAGTGAAAACAAACCAATGATCTTTGAAATCCTTAGGTGTAATTATAAAGGTACAGCTGCAAATATCTACAAAATGAGCATAAGTGATACATTTGAATTTTCTTAGTAAATTATAGTATTTCCTGCCACAGTCTGTGTAAAATAAGTTTTGAAGAATTAGTCAGATTTCCTGACTGACTGAATCATTAAACATAATCTACATGGGAAAAAAAGAAATTTTCAGCTGTAGTTCAAGAAGCAATGCTTTCCCTGTGCACATGTGGAATACATGCATGCAGGCATGTTTCTGTGTAAGCAGGGATGTGTGCACGTAGATTTTGGTTGGTTTTAGTTCCACTAGCCATTTACGGCCCTCATGTAGCTTTTATTCACATGAAATAAATCCCTGGTTGTGCCTGATCTCAGCTGAGAGTAAGTAAATGCTTTATTTCATATGAAGGTGAAAAAAGGAGTGAGAGATCACTTATCATTCACCATGCGGGCTTTGTATTCATTAGAAAAACCACAATCAATAAGAACCGAAGGCAATTTTTCCCTAAAGATAACTATGCCCAGCATCACTAGAGGGTCTGGGAGTCTCACAGGCTTTCATTTATTAATAACTATCACCTTTGAAAGTTTACAACTTCCGAATTCAAATTTTGCTTTACTTAACTCTGCTGTAAAATGCCCTCTTTTTATTTTGTTATACAAAACTATACTGGTTTTCTCATGGTTACTTCTACAGTGTGCAAGGTCCATAAGCTTCAAATGCAGAAAAATTGCAAATGTCTGACTTTGCCACTTCTCACATTTTACACAGCAATCTCTTCTGGGTTTTGGGGACAGGTATTATTTTATTAAAAGTGAAACTACAAAAGCCAGTAATTTCTTACAGAGTACATTCTTTTGGTTTAACAAGGAAAAAGCTAATTCAAACCATAGTTTTCAACTTGCTATTTCACATTAGAAAACTCTTCCCTTAACTTTGTGCATATTATGCATAGTTTTATTGAATAACATTAAATCTCATCTGAGACAATTGGAGCTATTGTATCCAAAGACAGACTACCCTAACAAGGTATTTAAATACAGACACAAACAGACAATAGACTGGAGGCATCAGTGAGAAGAAAAATCATGTATTCCCAATACCAAGGAATACAGACACTTTTAACAGAAAATAAAAACATTGTGCCTAATTGATATTCACAAAGCAAAGATGATCATAGCCTAAGTGAAATTCCATCCATAAATCATTCCTTTCTGGGTTTGTGCTTATTACATCTTCTGTCAGGAGCTAATCTCACGTGACAGGCCTGATCCAAAGCCATTTGAAGTCTATGGAATGTCTCTTCCTGACTTCACAGAGTTTTGCATCCAGCCGTTATAAACTTCAAGAACAATACAAGTCATGGAAAGTTGTTTTAAGAGAACAATAGCTAACTATTGTCTAAGTAGAAAAGAATGTTAGCTTGAAATGAAATTTACCTGCAATGGTAGATTTGTCTTAGGCTTTTTTACTGTTTCTTTATGCATCTAACACTATTAAAACTTTCCAAAGTAAGAACATGCCATTTCTTTAACAGAAGCCACAGAAAATCGAGAGTAGTCAAAACCAAATAAAAAAAAAAGAAAAGAAGAATATAATTTTGTACATAGTACATTTAGGTTTTCTAAGGAAACAAAAGATCACTTTTAAGGCCTCAATTAATTCAATGTTTTCTTAAACAGCTGAACATTAAGGACAAAACAGAACTGAAGTCAGCAAATCAAAAGACAGATTGAAAGAAAACAAACAGCCAAACAAACCCAAACTAGTTGTATGAGCAAGGGGGAGGGCTGACAGGAAAGCAAGTTATTTTGTTTTTTCTTCTATAACAAAAACCCTGATTGTCTACTAACTTAAGTAAATTTTAAAGCTAGAGCTGACAACTACCCACCAGACATGGTGACCAATGTTCAGACTACTATTTATAGTCTGAAAATAATAATATAATTGAAGCCCTGAAATAGCAATTAAGATAATTGTAAAAACTGGTGGAAGTCCCATTGCTGTGATGTGACTTTTCTCTCGTTTATAAGAAAAATGAGGCAATGTAGACCACTACAGAACCTGATGCTGATTTCATGTACACTTGTACCAGTAAATTGACACTGACAAAAAAGCAAATCAAACTCAGGTCTTCCAGCTCCAAGTTTCCAGTGCACCAGAGAGGTGGTTCCAACTTCCTCCCTCACACATCACATCAACTCACTACAGCTATTTTAGTTACCTAACGTTGAGATGAAAACACAGAAACTTCCAATTAAGCATAAATTTTCCAGAATGTCCAGCTTCGGAGAATGATTCTATGTTTCATAGCAGAAAAAAACCAAAAACAAACAAACAAAAAAAA
>VZTJ01005727.1:1929021-1964054 GCA_013397795.1 Orthonyx spaldingii
TCATTAAGTCCTAAAGACACTGACACTACAACTTCTGTTAGTTAATAATTTTCAGAAGGGTCTATGAAGTATTAAATCAAAACCAACGTAGCCTTATACCTCAAAAAGTAAAGTAAATGAGACAAAGCACAAGCAAAAAGCAAACATCAATTTTCTGCAATGTAGAGATGCTATAGCTCCTGTCTCCTTCATTTATGCTCCCAGTATCCACAACTGAAAATAAGCCTTTCACTTTATAAATACACCTAACCAATTGCTGATTCTTTAGGCTGAGTGGATGAACTACACAAAACTAGCAAAATCATTTCAGGCCAGTACAAAATTGTGGTTTGTTTTTTCCTAAATGAAATGAAACAGTATTTCTTAGGTCAAACACCATACCTTGGTTTTGATATAACAAATATTTTCTTAAAATAATTGTCAAACAGCCCATTTTGTTTGACTTTAAAAATCACATTACTGGGGGAATCTTGTCCTTTTTTCTTGTTGTTGCTATTAACTGCATTTTTGAACTGAAACATTGTCCTAAAACAAAAAATCAAACTTGCAAGTGAAAAAAAGTCAAAACAAGACGCAGACTTCAGCTTTGCTTTTCTTTTTTTTTTTCTTCCTTCTGACCACACAAAGTAACAAATTGCTTTGTTCACTCCAAAACTATATTTTGGGTAAATAAACTATTGGTATCCTTTGCTAAGTCTCATTTATCCATGTTTCAGTTATGCTGCTACCCTATTCTCTCCTGTTCCTGCACAGGCAGTGGGGACACAGTCTGCCCGCAGCTGAGTATTGCCTGCTGGTATCCCAATCCCCTCGGAGCTGCTCTGCCCCTCTCACTCCGTTCCTGTTGCTGCTGGGACCAACACTTCCCTAACCTTCAGGAGACCTGGGCTTCCACTCACCCCCCTGCCGTCTCTGAGCATTCCCAGGTGCTGATAATCTTTTCTCTCTATTGTTGCTGCTGCTTCCCCTTATTTTGGCAGGAGTTACAGCTTTGCAAGTTGCACGGATCTTACCTCTCAGACCCTCTTTGTTGCTCTGTCTGCGACCACGCTGGAAGTGGAGAGTGATGGATATTAGGGAAGCATGAGCCTCCCCTCGCTGTTTAGCAGCGTGGTCTGCAAAGAAAGATAGAGATGCTGCTCTCTCCTCCTCCTCCTCCCCCCTCGCTGTCCCGGCTTCCTCCTCCCTCCTCCTCGCTCCCTCCTTCCCATCCACGAGCTGGGGCTGTGTCTGCGCTCCCACACAATGCGCTACCTCTCAGCACCAGCTACCTAAGGTCAAGAATACAACCCCTCACCCTTCCCCCGCCCGCTCCTCCCCGCCCAGGCATCCTCACCCCTGCTTCCCACGGAATATTGGTATCTTCCCCACCAGACCTGCCTTATTCGGCTCTGGGGTCTAAAGTGCAGACAATTTCAGCAGCCCTGGGGAAAAAAAGAGTTATAAAACAGAAAATGCACAGGGAAGACCGGGGATATAAAGGGAAAGTGCAAGTCTTTCGGAGAAATTGGAAACTTGGGGGGGTTATCTGTGTGTTAAAAAAAAAAAAAATCAAGTCACAGTAGCCAAAGCCTGCCACTTGGATATTAGTTTAAGAGATCTATACAGATAAAGAAAAGTGCCCAAGATAGCTAGTTATCTCCCAAATCCAGCTTACCTATTGTTTATGCTCTTTGTTTCTCAAGCTTTATTTAAAATAGCTTTTTTGTAAAGAAGCTTCCAAACTTTTCCCCTGCAAAGCCAGACTTAAATACCAGCATATTCTGATGATGCCATAGAGAATGAAAGGCAAAAAATAACCAGCAACATTTTTTAAGATGACGAGCTATGAAATAAGCCTTTTAAGATCACAGAAAACACAGGCACAAGTCCCCGGACTTCTCAGCTTGAATGACAAATGTGTTCAAGGGGTCTTTTTTCACTTTGAGCAGTTAGGGTGACTACAATTACTTTCAGGTAACAAGTACGTGGCTCCCAAAAATCACATATAATGACAGCTATCCTTGTAAAGTGTTTATGTTTGTTACAGCGACTGTGAAGATCTTCTAAAAGATCTTGACTGCTTAAGATTACACACCTTATTTAGGTGGACAGGATCTCCCTCTGGAGGTCTTGAGAGGCTCCTGGCTCTCTCCAGTGATGTATGGCTACCAAACCATAAGGACATTACCATTTCTAAGCTGTACCAAGGACTAAGGTAGAGTTTTTGTTTTAGGAACAGGTAAACTTTAAAAATAAAAAAGGTTAAAACGAGGCGAGAGATTCAGATTTCTATCTATTTTGGTGCTCAAATATCTCTATAAAATAATCTGGATGCTTTTTTAGAACACTCCAGAGATGTCACATTGTCAGCATAATATCTGAAGGTCAGAACTTCTTTCTGATGGTCAGCAAAGGAAGCTTTAGAATGTACGGATCATTTGGAAGCAACGTATCACCAGGATCAGAGTTTTTTTACACAACATACAAAGCTGCTGAACTACTAGCTATAAGATTAAGACCTGTGTATATAGCTTAAACCAACTTCAGTACTAGAAGAGTGGTATGTAAGAGTGGATCACCAATGGCTGATGAGGTGAACACTGCTGTAATGAAGCTTGATTCTTTGTACATCACAGAACAGTGAAGTGACAGAAAACTATTCAGGACACATAGTGAAATGTTGCAGGCATATCTCATAGTGGATGATTGAAAAGGCAGGTTCAATTAAGTACTAATAAGTGAAAAACAATGGATGTGCAAGAAAATATCTGCCTTGTGGCTCTAACAAGCCATAGTGGCACTCAGAGCCAAGATGCTGACCATATGGGTACTCTACAGAGGTTTGGAGATCAGTGGGAGAACAGAAGCAGCTGGCCAGAAGAGTCACCTGTGCAGGGAGCGGGAGAAGAATGGTCACGGAACTAAAGCTGTGTCCAGCTCTGCTCAGTATCTCCAGTGCAGGAGCACACCAGGGGCAATGGACACGTCAGTGCCATGAAGTGCAGTCCTTTCCCCTGGCAGCAGACAACTCTTTCTCTTTTAAGCAATGTTTTTGCCACTGCTTCAGCCAACAGCAGCAGCCACAGAACCAGGCAATCCCAAACATACATCCTCCTTACTGTCTGCTTTTGTCCAAGTTCAGGGAAGTATCTTGGCACACAGAGAATGGAGGGATGTTGCTCGCAAAGCCACACTTCACAATTCCACCCTTTGATGCTTTTTTCCCTGCTCTTGCTGCAGCTGCCAACTGTATGTGCATAATGATGGACATACACTTAGTGAAGAGGGGTTTGAGCACCATAGGCAGTTTTCTGAAAACTGCTCAATGCTCACTAGTTGTCAGAAAGGCACACACAATGATTTAGGAAAAGAATAGAGAATAAAGAAGAAAGCATCAGTTTGACATTGCATAAAGTCTACACTTTAGACTTCTTGTACCCTAACTGGATATCTGATCATGGGATCATAGGCAGCTTCTTTGAAGGGACCACTGGAGGTGTCTAGCTCAATCTCACAGTCAAAGACAGGTCAGCTATGTGGTGAGTTTACTTAGGGCTTTATCCAGTTGAGTCTTGAAAACTTCTAAGCATGAAGATTACAAAACCTCTCTGCACAATCTGTTCCATGGCTTTATTATTCTCATGTTGGGGAAAAAAATTCCATTTGCCCTTTTTTTTTTTTTTTTTTTCCTTTTCAGATTACAGTGTTATTCCTTTCAAATGTCACATTTGAAAAGGCTACAGCAGAACAGAAAAGCAACACACAAGAGTGCCTAGAGATTTGAAATAACTTCCACACAAAACAGATTACATAGGAGTCTTCAAATTGAAAAATTGATAACTGAGCTGATAAATATCTATGAAGTTGAGAATAATATGGAAAAAGTGAACTGAAAAGAAATTCTTCCAGTTTCCCATAACACACGAATTACAAAGCATCAAATGGCATGAATAGGGAACATATTTGAAACAAAATTACTTCATTTTTTTCTAACAAGTTAAAACAATAGAAATCACTGCTGTAGAATGTAAAAACTGATCATTTTTGCTTTCTTATAATTATATAAATTGTTACTTACAATTCAATAATTCATTATTATTTATTAGAATTTGCCTTCTGATCAAAACCAACTCAAGGTGAAGAAAAGCAGGCTCAGAGAGACCTTATTAATGTCTACAACTACCTGTAAGGAGGTTGTAGTGAGGGTGGTGTTGGTCTCTTTTTGCAAGTAAAAAGAGATAGGATGACAGCAAACAGCCTCGAGTGGCACCAGAGGAGGTTTAGATTGGATATTAGGAGAAATGTCTTCACCAAAAGGGTTGTTGAGCATTGGAACAGGCTGTTCAGGGAAGTGGTTAAGTCACCATTCCTGGAGGTATTTAGAAGATGTGCCAATGTGGCATGTAGGGACATGGTTTAGTGGTGGACTTGGCAGTGGTGGGTAAATGTTTGGACTTGATGATCTTAGAGGTCTTTTCCAACCTAAATGATTCTCTGATTCTAAGGCTCCTCAGTATTGTAGTCAAAACTGCATTTTGCCATTCCTCAATGGCAAAATATTTTGTTCTTTCAGTGGTAATAGCTATCTTCCATTTTGCTTGTGGGGGCAAAGTGAGAGGAAGGGAAGGATACGAAGAAAGGCAGAAAAGTCTGCTTAGCTTTAATCCTCTGGGGCTGGAGGTGATCTCATCTTGCTGGAGGCCTGGGACCTGTTCACAAGGGGTGTTACTCCGTGATGATAAGACATGGAAGCACTGGGGCTGGATTAGCAGAGCATGGAGGAATGCAGATGCCTCAAGAAAGGAAACAACCACCTGAGTTTTTCCAGTGGTCTCTGTTTTTTCCAGCATCTGCCTACAGTTTGCCTCCCAGTGGCAGGTAACCCACTTTCCCAGAATCTCTTTCTCCTCTCCCTTCCCTCAGCACAAACAGGTGCCCCCACATTTCTCATCCATTTCAAGTTCTCACTGCTATTAGAGAGTGAGAAACTGGAGGAAAGGATGGCAGCGGCCAACCCACTTCCCTGATAGGCTTGAATGACTTTTATGCATCTAGACACTATCAGTGAACGTGCTAAATCATAAATCTCAGTGCACACATAACAGCAAGCTACTCTAATTTCAAGTAGGTACTGCAGAACACTTTTCCACATGATAAGATAAAATTAAATAATAAAATAAAATTTTAAAAAAACCACCAAAACCAACAACAAAAAAATTCACTCCAAGGATACTTTGAAACTCAAGATATAAAGATAACCACCTTATGAGGATATACTTCAACTTTTCCATACATTTAAAGCTGACAAAATTAAATCAGGGAATTTTTCACCTCCTCTGGCACAGAAAAGATACAAATAACAAAACATAATAATGCCATTTTGCAACAGGAATCTTCTTCTGTTGATAAACTCCTTAGCATGGATGAAAACTTCCAGCAGGCTCTGTAAAAACCTTTGCCTGGAAACCCTCAGGCTCTGTCAGACAATGGCAGATGGCTTGCTACCAATTTCCAGACCTTCCTAAGAACACAATATTCACCGAACCTTCTCAATAAGACACCAGTGTTCATATATAGCAAGCACTTGCTATTTACACAACCCTAATGTCACCTTTTTTCCATCTATATAATTTCTTTTCTGAATTACTGGTAGAAGAAGCAGAAGCTTCAGTTTATATCATGAGCTAAACCCCACATCTCCAATGTGATACCACATCTATGACTTTTAAGTGTCACTCAAGACATGACAAAAAAGAATTCTTTTTAGCACTGTGCTGCTCTGAGCTGATTAACTGACTTGATCTTCCTCACACTCACACAACAAAGTGAAGAAATACGAGATCTGCCTTCTTAGATCAAAGGATGACTATTTGCCATGTATACAGGCAGATTAAGCTGAGCATACATAAAGAAAAACCCTACTATTGCTGGAAACAGATTTAAGTCATTACATTTTACAGCATAAAAATTTATACCTTTATGCCGAATCATTACGCAGCAATGAGGACCTTAGGGAGGCTTGGAAGCTTGCACAGACTGACATACTAATATACAAAAATATGGATAACTCTGTAATTCCATGTAGTTCGAACAGATATTTACAGCTATTGCTGTCTTTCATCATTTTGTACTTTTGCAGGAAGGTATTTCCTCTGGCTCATCTTTTCAGCAATACATGTGCACCTAATGTAAGATCCAGTCACAAGGCTATTATCATGAAAGGAAATATTGCATTTGATACAGAACTGTAGAGTCTTACAGAAGGCGGCCTTGGCTCTAACTGACTGCAGAATGTTGTAAACACTATGTACACAAAGAAAAACAAAACATATTACATAAGGATGTAAAGGTTCCTGTTAGGGGATGTATTTCCAATTTCAGGATCACATATATAGGCTAATAAATATTAATATGATATTAGTGTAACAAAAAGCAAAAGAATGGGAAAATAATGTGATTAAAACTAATTTTTGAATATTACAATGGCAATATAAAAACCATCCAAAATATCCCATACTGCATGAAATCCAAACCTTTCACCATTTCAGTGCTGCATGAGGTTCACTGGTAAAAACTTTTACAGAGCAGTCAAATTTCAGCTGCTCAAAATAAAACCTACATGCCTAAGTAGTTCAGGGTAAAATATTAAATTACACAAGTAATTCAATAAGCATTTTTAAGAAAATCATGTTTTGGCTTTCACATACAGTCATTCAAAAATGTTAGTGAATCCACTATTCTAGCAGGTTTTGATGGTAAAAGATCAGATTTAGGAAATGAATTATTGCCCCCTGGTGGCACATTAAGAATCAATGTAATGAAAAAGAAACCGATTTCAGATAAATAAGCAAATCTTTTATTTTAAGAATCATGTTTTTTTACAACTGATGTCCGGAGGTATTAAAAGAATGCATTTTAATATGCATTAGGGTAACAGTAAATTGGGTATTATTTACATTTTCATCTACAGGAGTAATAAAAAATGTGTGTAATCAGCTTTATAAAATGTAAATAATAATATACTAGAATAAAACTCTTCATCAGCAAACAGCCACAGCAAAAACTCCCAATAGTCAAATGAGTTAATTCAAAATCTAATTTTCATTTAAAAGAATAATAAGGCTTTTTAATTTTCATATAAATATAGAAAACTCTCCCTGAATCTGAACCCATGTGGGGCTCTTCTCTCCATCAGCTATGTCAGCAGGCAAGGACAGAGAAGCACAGGAACAACAGGATTTGATCTTATGACTGGCTAGAACAACAGCATAGTTAAATGTTGATGCAGTGTTTTCCACATGGATTAATACAGGAATTCATGTATCCTAATCCTCAAGTTATGAGTTGTTAGCCTCTTCCTAATATCTGACCAGCCAACAGCCACCAATTCCTATTCTCTGACTTTAATTCTGCGTGGCACATTCCTTCCATCACCTCAAACTAAAGTGGCCCTAGACATCTATTCCAAACCATTTTGCTGTTCCAGGTGGAAAAAAACCTGCTTTATCACAGTGGGTTCATACAATCTGTAAGTGCAATGACAAGATACATCTTCCTTAATATTAAAAAGAGGCAGAAATATTCATTCCTTATGGAATTCCATGTATCACCACAGAGAAGTTAGCAATTAGGTTATGTTGCACATACAAAAATCAGCATTTTACTTTTCTATGTAATTGTATGTCCCTTCCATGACAGGAAAACCTGCACCTGCAGCAGTCTAACCTCGCCTTGCAATACTGACACCCAGCATTTGCATGACGTCTTTGAATACACAACTTCAAATCTCCTGAAATGCAGACATCTTGCCTTTGAGGAGCTGTAATATATTTTCCCCTCTTTTATTCTTGTTAAGTCATTAGAACACAAGAACAACTCACCTTAGTTCTACACTCCTCTACAAGGACAATTATTACTATGCAAGTACTTGACTGAAGATTGGTTGCCATGAAGAAAACTCCATCCTCTATCAAGGCATCTGATGTACCAATAGTGATACCATAAGCTACTCTAAAGGAATGTCTGACTGGAAGGGCTATGAAACACATAGTAAATGAAAATTAATTCAGTATTTTTTCAAGATAATAGAGTATTATGTGGTATGTTAAGCCTGTCATATCAGAATATGAACGAAGTTCTTCATGGCTTTGAATTTCTCATATCAGACTGGCAGTTTTACACATCCAATGAAACTAGGGAAGGGAAGTGAGTGGAAATTTCACCTGAAGTGTAGGTAAGCAAAATAATTCAAAAATTCTTTAAGCAAAAGAATGACAGACTTATCTGTTGTAGCAGAGTTAATTGCCATAAAAAGCAGTCAAGCAACAGATGGGCTATCTAATAAGAAGCTGTGTTTTAAAGAAATGCTTTTGTCTAACAAACAGAAGTTATCTATGCAATTGGAAATTTGAGACTACTGCTGAGGTTGGCAAATGAGCAAGGTGTCAGTGCTTGTAAAATGTTATCAGAAGTATGGAGGAAAGGGCAGGAGCAAAGGAGCTGGGATTTGGGAAAGGATGTTGCTGTGAGGTAAATGGACAGGCTTAGTTGGGACACGCCACATTTGATGGCTCCTGCCTGGCCCAATATACTTTGCCCTTCACTCACAAACCTCTTGTAATTAATTTATTCTTGACATGGGCATTCTATCTAGGTCTCCCCAACCCACAACTTTGGCTGACTCCTACTAGCAAGTAATGACAAAAGCAGGTAATTTGGCAGGAAATCAATACTAATTATTCTCACACCTACTTGCATGGCAATGCTCAGACAGGTTGCTCTCTCCTTGCTCATGCTGTTACCTAGAGGAAAGAGAAATCTCCCTCCTTGCAGTAACCAAAACATTGAGGACCATCTTCCTGAGGGGAAGCCGTAAGAGGAGCAGCTGAGAGCACTTGGTCTGTTCAGCCTGGAGGAGACTGAGGGGAGACCTCACTGCACTTAGAACTTCCTTGTGAAGAGAACAGGCAGACACTTTTCTTCTCTTTGGTGACACAGGACAGGACCTAAGGGAATAGTCTGAAGTTGTGTCAGGGGAGGTTTAGGTAGGATATTAGGGTAAGGTTTTTCACCCAGAGCGTAGTTGGGCACTGAAAGATGCTCCCCAGGGAAGTGCTCATAGCACCAGCCTGGCAGAGCTCAAGAAGCATTTGGACAACGCTCTCGGGCACATGGTGTGACTCCTGAGGTGTCCTCTGCAGAGCCAGGAGCTGCACTCGACGATCCTTGTGGGTCCCTTCNTATGTCAGCAGGCAAGGACAGAGAAGCACAGGAACAACAGGATTTGATCTTATGACTGGCTAGAACAACAGCATAGTTAAATGTTGATGCAGTGTTTTCCACATGGATTAATACAGGAATTCATGTATCCTAATCCTCAAGTTATGAGTTGTTAGCCTCTTCCTAATATCTGACCAGCCAACAGCCACCAATTCCTATTCTCTGACTTTAATTCTGCGTGGCACATTCCTTCCATCACCTCAAACTAAAGTGGCCCTAGACATCTATTCCAAACCATTTTGCTGTTCCAGGTGGAAAAAAACCTGCTTTATCACAGTGGGTTCATACAATCTGTAAGTGCAATGACAAGATACATCTTCCTTAATATTAAAAAGAGGCAGAAATATTCATTCCTTATGGAATTCCATGTATCACCACAGAGAAGTTAGCAATTAGGTTATGTTGCACATACAAAAATCAGCATTTTACTTTTCTATGTAATTGTATGTCCCTTCCATGACAGGAAAACCTGCACCTGCAGCAGTCTAACCTCGCCTTGCAATACTGACACCCAGCATTTGCATGACGTCTTTGAATACACAACTTCAAATCTCCTGAAATGCAGACATCTTGCCTTTGAGGAGCTGTAATATATTTTCCCCTCTTTTATTCTTGTTAAGTCATTAGAACACAAGAACAACTCACCTTAGTTCTACACTCCTCTACAAGGACAATTATTACTATGCAAGTACTTGACTGAAGATTGGTTGCCATGAAGAAAACTCCATCCTCTATCAAGGCATCTGATGTACCAATAGTGATACCATAAGCTACTCTAAAGGAATGTCTGACTGGAAGGGCTATGAAACACATAGTAAATGAAAATTAATTCAGTATTTTTTCAAGATAATAGAGTATTATGTGGTATGTTAAGCCTGTCATATCAGAATATGAACGAAGTTCTTCATGGCTTTGAATTTCTCATATCAGACTGGCAGTTTTACACATCCAATGAAACTAGGGAAGGGAAGTGAGTGGAAATTTCACCTGAAGTGTAGGTAAGCAAAATAATTCAAAAATTCTTTAAGCAAAAGAATGACAGACTTATCTGTTGTAGCAGAGTTAATTGCCATAAAAAGCAGTCAAGCAACAGATGGGCTATCTAATAAGAAGCTGTGTTTTAAAGAAATGCTTTTGTCTAACAAACAGAAGTTATCTATGCAATTGGAAATTTGAGACTACTGCTGAGGTTGGCAAATGAGCAAGGTGTCAGTGCTTGTAAAATGTTATCAGAAGTATGGAGGAAAGGGCAGGAGCAAAGGAGCTGGGATTTGGGAAAGGATGTTGCTGTGAGGTAAATGGACAGGCTTAGTTGGGACACGCCACATTTGATGGCTCCTGCCTGGCCCAATATACTTTGCCCTTCACTCACAAACCTCTTGTAATTAATTTATTCTTGACATGGGCATTCTATCTAGGTCTCCCCAACCCACAACTTTGGCTGACTCCTACTAGCAAGTAATGACAAAAGCAGGTAATTTGGCAGGAAATCAATACTAATTATTCTCACACCTACTTGCATGGCAATGCTCAGACAGGTTGCTCTCTCCTTGCTCATGCTGTTACCTAGAGGAAAGAGAAATCTCCCTCCTTGCAGTAACCAAAACATTGAGGACCATCTTCCTGAGGGGAAGCCGTAAGAGGAGCAGCTGAGAGCACTTGGTCTGTTCAGCCTGGAGGAGACTGAGGGGAGACCTCACTGCACTTAGAACTTCCTTGTGAAGAGAACAGGCAGACACTTTTCTTCTCTTTGGTGACACAGGACAGGACCTAAGGGAATAGTCTGAAGTTGTGTCAGGGGAGGTTTAGGTAGGATATTAGGGTAAGGTTTTTCACCCAGAGCGTAGTTGGGCACTGAAAGATGCTCCCCAGGGAAGTGCTCATAGCACCAGCCTGGCAGAGCTCAAGAAGCATTTGGACAACGCTCTCGGGCACATGGTGTGACTCCTGAGGTGTCCTCTGCAGAGCCAGGAGCTGCACTCGACGATCCTTGTGGGTCCCTTCCAACTCTGCACATTCTGTGTGCCCCTCCCAACTCTGCACACCCCCCTTAACCCACGCTGGCTGCTGCAGCGCTCAGTGCGCTCCCGCCGCCGGCAAAGGCGAGGACGGGGGCGAGCAGACCCTTCCCCTCAGCCAGTGTGGCAGGCTGACGGGAAAGGAGGCCAGGAGCTGATTTGACACGTTGCCGCCGCGGCTGGGTGAGGCGGGGGCTGCCCCAAGGGGGGCGGGAGGAGCCGGGCAGGGCCGGGCAGGGCGGGAAGGCGGGGTGGGCGCGGGGGCCGCTGGGTAACGGAGAGCGAAAGCGGCGGGAGGGGAGGGGAGGGGCGCGTGCGCGCGCGCGCCCCGCCCGTTCCCGCCCCGGCGGCCGCCCCGGGCGCGCGCGGCANCCATGACGGGCCGCGGCGAGGGCGGGAGCGGCCCCGCGGTGCCCCGCGCCCGGCGGCGCCCCGGAGCCTCGGCCTGAGGGCGGCTCTGCGCCCTCCCTCCTCCAGCGCCTCGCCCCGGGGCCGGCCGGGCCCCGGAGGAGGAGGAGGGGCCGGGCGGACATGGCCAGCCCCGACAAGTGCGAGCGCCTGACGGAGCTGCAGGCGGACGCGTTGCGTGTGAGTGAGGTACATGGCGGGCGGCGCGGGGAGGCGCTGCCGGTGCGTGGGGAGAGGGCGGGACGGCGCTGCCGCTGCGCTCCCGCCGCGGGAGCTCGTGAGAAGGCGGCCGAAGGCCCGTCCTACAGCCCTGGGCGGGAAAGGCGCGGCGGGCCTGGCAGCGTGGTACCCGAAGGGAGCCTTGGGATGCTTCCCTCGCTCGTGGCGCTGGAGCGGGCTTCCCGGGAAAGGTGCTGGAATGCAAAGGGATGGTTTATCTTGTTTGTGTTACCTGTAGCCTCCTAATGGAGCTAAATATGTTGTAACTAAGTATGAGAAGAAAGGACTACAATTGTGTTTTCTCCTCTAAACAACTGTGATGTTGAGGCAGTCATATGCAGTTGCCACCACTACTTTCAGCAATGCTATGCAGTAGCTAACAAAAAACTATTTCGTAAAACCTTTAAAAATTTGTTACTTCTTTTTAGTTAATCCTGATGGTGCATTCTTTTAATTTTGTGAAACTTCTTTACATTTATTACTATTTTTTGAATCTTGACAATTGGGCTAAATGTTACTTGGTAGTGTTTTCTTACAGCCATGAAAAAGTCCACATAAGTTTTTAGGTGAGTGGTTGAAGAGACGATTCTAAGAAGCAAATGGTGCTTGGCACAGCTTCTTTATGTAGGTGTTTAGATGAGTTTACAATGGGTAATACTTTCCTGAATCAGTTGCTCATGAACAGCGAAGTCAAAGATGTGGTAATCATTAACAGCCTTGCCTGTGATGGCCATGGAATAGTGGGTGTTGAGGAATATATCTACTTCAGGTAACTCAGTTTGCAGGCAGCAAATGGGCGGGAGCCTGAGGCAAGAGGCCATGAACTGCCCAACCCTTGGGATAACAAAGGGCATGAAGACGGGTGGCACTGACCAGGTGAGTGGATACTGAGGGACACAGCAGAAGCCATGAACTGCCAACCCTTTGGATAATAAAAGGGCACAGAGATGGTGGCACTGCCGAGGTGAATGAAGAGAGACACAGCAGGAGTGGAGGACTCGGGGAAGAGCAAGGTTTGCTTGGGCAGACTGTGAGGATATAAAAACCCAGAGGTTTCTTTATTATGGGTCCCTCTTTGAAGGTACCAGCTTGGGTTGTTCCTGTGTTGCTGCACCATGAATAAATGGCTTTATGGAGAGACATCTGAGCCTCTGCAGTGAGAAACCTGGGGTTGAACCAGTGCAGAAACATGGCCTGAGTGTGAGAGTGGTGCGTAGGCAGTCAAGTGGGCCTCCCAAGAGCTCACTGAAGCTGCCTACCGTGGAGGGGCTTCGATCCCAGGAGTGACAGCCTCTGTCATTGGGAGTGTGACTGCCAGAGAGTCTCACAAATGGTCAGACTGGGAAGCTTTCTTGACAGTGGGATATTCAAGACCCTGTGCCTACTAGTAAGGAAGGCTAGTAGCACTGCAGAACCTGGATTCCAGCTTGTACGCAGTCTTCAAGACTCCAGCTTATTCTGTCAAGAGGTAGTTGAGGGTTTTGGGAAGGCAGCTTTGAAAGCTGGAGGAGCTGAAGAGATGGAAGTCAGTATGGAGAAACATTTCTTCATGACACTCATGGCAAAAAAAACATATGCAGGACAGACTAAAGAACAAGGATAAAAACTGTCTGGACATGCAGATATGATGCTTGGAAAGCCAAAGTTGTAATGTTGAAACTAGCAATGAATGTCAAAGATCACAATAGTAAAGAAATTTCCCTGTCTGACCATGCAGGAGCCACTCTTGCCAGTCACTCTCACACCACCTGAGCTGGGACTGAGGCCCCTTTGCAGCTGCACCCCTGCACTCACACAGTCAGACAAGGTCCCCTCACCACACTGACCTCTGGTTTCCCATAGCAGAGTCTCAGACATTTGGATCCTTAAAATAACTTAATTTTGGTACAACAGCTTGTGCGGTGACCCCAAAGGACACCTTGGGCTTGTATTGGGTTTTTGTGATCAGGTTTTGATAGCGGGTGGGGGCTACACAGTGGCTTCTGTGAGAAGCTGCCAGAAGTTCCCCCCGTGTCCCGCAGGGCCAATGCCAGGCAGCTCCAGGAGGGATCTGTCACTGGCCAAGGCAGAGTTAATCAGACATGGTAGTAGTGCTACTGTGATAACATATTTAACAAGCAATGAAAAGTTACTGCACAGTTGTAATTGCAGACAGGGAAGAGTGGGGGGAGAATATGTGAGAAGAACAACTGCAGACACCAAGGTGAGTGGAGAAAGAGGAGGAGGAGGTGCTGTGGGTGTCGGAGCAGAGACTCCCTGCAGCCTGTGGTGCAGCCCATGGTGAAGCAGCTGCACCTCTGTAACCCATGGAGGACCATGGGGATGCAGAAATCCACCTGCAGCCCATGGAAGAGAGCCAGGCTGGAGCAGATGGATGCCTGAAAGGAGCCTGTGAACTTGAGGGAAGCCTGTGCTGGACCAGGCTCCTAGCAGGGACTTGTGGCCCCAGGCAGAGTGGAGCAGGTTTTCTGGTAGGATTTGTGACCCTTGACCCATGCTGTGCCTGAAGGACTGCACCCTGAGGAAAAGTGATCCATGTTGAAGCACTTGGTGGAGAGCTGTTGCTGTGGGATGGACTCATACTGGAAAAGTCCATGGGAGGCTGTCTCCTGTGGGAGGGAACCCCACACTGAAGCAGAGGAAGGACTCTCCTCCCTGAGCAGCAGCAGGAAGAACATTTGATGAACCGACTATAACCCCCATTCCTGCCTCCCTGCGCTACTGGTGTGGAGGAGGTGGAGCTTGGGAAGGAGGGAGGCATGGGGGGAAAGTGTATTTTTAAGACATATTTTACTTCTCATTATTCTGTTCTGATGTTATTGGTAATACATTCAATTAACACTCCTGTTGAGTCTGTTTTGCCCTGACAATATTCAGTGAGTGATCTCTCCTGGTCCTTAGCTCAACTCCAGAACTTGTTACAATCTCTCCCCTGACCACTTGTGCAGGGGAGTGATGGAGCAGCTTTGGTGGGTGCCCGGCAGGGTCAACCACTACAGACCCTCACAGTCTTCAGCGTGCCAAAGTCTGGGGATCCTCAGCTCCTGCTGTGTGTCAGTGTCCTGTCACCTGGCTGGCACCACAGTCCATGGCCTCTTGCCTGGGGCTCCCACTCTGCAGAGCTCAGTGTGCAGCTGGCACTGCAGCTGCACCCCACTACCTGCACTGAGTGTATTCCTCAGGAGTTACCTCAGCATTGAAGGGGGGGTGGGATGGGGACCCTGCTGTTAAATGGGACAGGTGATTTAGGAAGAGTAAACCCAGGTAAGGCTGCCATACTCAGCTGCCTTCCATGGCTCTTCAGAACTGATGTACCTTAGGCTCTGTGTCTTAAGGAATGACAAGCAGCAGAAAAATGGCAAGGTAAGAATCTTACAGAGAAAGCTCATCCCAAACAGATCTGTAAGATCCTCTTGGGGTACATCCTGTGAGAGCTGGCTGATGTCCTTATGAGGTTGCTCACATGACTTTTGAGAGGTCATAGAAGTCAGCTACAGCTGAAGTCAGTCTCACTTCAGTCCCTTTGAAGCAGATTCTCTTGGAAACTATTTCTAGGCACACAAAGGAGAAAGTGATTGAATAACCAGCATAACTATACAAGCAACCTGATTACCCTTGGTGGTAAAATGACCGGATTTGTAGATCAAAGCCTTGGGTGTCAACTACATTAGCTTTAGCAGGACTTACTGAAAGTCTTACCTTTCTCTTGAAGTTGAGGTATTACAGATGGTAAAGTTAACCATGAGTAAGAAGTCCTTGGCTGGACCATCAGGATCCAAGAGGAGTGGTTAGTTGTTCATACTTTGCTCTGAAACGAATTGCAGATGACTTTCCTCAGGGGTCTATCCTAGGGCCTATCCTGTTCATAGTTGGAGGATGTGAGGTTTATGGGCTGGAGGAAGGGGTCACTAACACCTCATAAACACAGGAATTTGAAAATCGTGCCAAGGCCTACCTGGGCCTTTACCCTGCAGTAGTACAGACTGGGGGACCATTCTACTGGAAGGACTGGGGGCCCTGATGGACAGTGGGCTAAATGTGCACCTGCACTGTGCCCTGACATTGAGGCATATGGTCCTGTCTTAGGAGAATAAACAGTAAATTGAGGGAAGTGATTCTTCTTTACTTGGCATGTATTAGGTTGCCCTTGGAATGCTGTTCTTGATTTAGACCCACTAGTACAGGAAGGCTGTTAATAAACTCCTGAGGGAGCTTAAGCCACAGCAGCCCTTCAGTAAAATGTTAGAATATCCTGAACTGGAAAGGACCCATAAGGATCATCAAGTCCAACTCCTGACCCAGCACAGAACAATCCCAAGAGTCACACCATGTTCCTGAGAGCATTGACTAAAAGCTTCTTCAACTCTGTCAGGCTTGGTGCTGTGACCACTGCCCTGGGGAGCCTCTTCCAGTGCCTGACCAGCCTCTGGGGGAAGAACCTTTTCCAAATATCTAACCCAAACTTCCTCTGACACAACTTTATGCTGTACTTGTAAGGAAGTTAAGAACTTTAAAAGCTGGTCAGATACTTCACAGTTGTACACGATGGGAGACTGAAAGGAAATAGCCATGAATTGAAACAAAAGCAGCAACAGAGGTTCAGAGCATCAGTGAGTTCAGTGGTATTTTCTACTTTCAAAAATAGAGTGAATTGTGCTGAGATTAAGGGTTGAAAATTCTGTCAGGAATTAAAGAGCATGTATTCTTTCTATCTGGTGACACTTCTTCACAGTAATAACTGTTGAATTGTCAGAATGGTGATGGCTGTAACATCTCAAGTAGATTTGAGGATTCCTTCTGAAGAAACTCCCCCTGTAGACAGCATGTTATGACAGTTGTTCTTTTCCTTTTTTATTTCCTTAGGCACCAATGATCAACCTGAATGTGCAAAATGATGCACAGCTTGTGAAAAGTAAGTTGCTACATTTCATGTGTGAAAATTAATCCTGCAGTATTTCATGCCTTTCTACAATGGAAGTACATGCTGTAGACAAATGAAAAATTGTAAGGTATTTAATATCAGCAGAGCAGGAGAAATGCTGAACACTGAATGAAATAACAAGATGTGAAGCAAAACATTCTTTATAGTTTCTCCTCTTCAGATCTGTTGTAGGTGTACGTTCTTACTGCTAAAAAGAAAATAATGCACAGGAAAAGTGACTTAGAGAAAACTGGAACAACATACTGGCAAATGTTGGTTTTCAACTGGTGTTAATAAATGTGAAATTGAACTTGAGTGAATTATGGGTGTTGGGGTTTTTTTCTTTATTTTCTCACCAGTTGAATTGTTTCACACATTTCATAGTAACACAGTCCAAAACTGAGTTGTTGGACCTGTCACTTTGTGTTAAGGAGTGCACGAACTTGCAGTCATGGAATGGGTGTGATACATTATGAGTAAAAGTACGTGTCTCATTCATCTTGGGGAAAATACTGATGTTTGAAGTAGAGTTTTTCCAGGGAACTTTGTTTACACACACACACACACTCACCTTTTCTTGAAGCATTAGACTGGAATATTGCTCAGGGACACAGGTTGATCAGATGAAATACCTGGTTTGCTCTATGGGAGAAAAGACAAGTAACAGCAGAATTTGACAATTTTTTATTGACTGGCATCACATGAGTGTGTGCATACCATGACTTTTTTGTGCCTCAAGAAAAGGTGCTTTTTTGTGCTTTTTGCAATATAAATAACAAGCTCAAGTTATTCATCAGTGACTTCTGCTGTTTCTGCAAATACATTGGTAATGGATACACAAAGCACAGGGATCTCTCGTAAACCAGGGTGTCAGAGTATCTGTGGATCTTTGTTGCATTAGTAAATCAAACAAGGGAATTACCAGTTCTTTTGCCCTGAGACCATATAGTGCAAACAGAGTTAGTCTACATATTAAGTTCTTCAACTCCAGAATAGATTGGTCATGTCCAAGCTGAAACAGTCCTGAAGCCAAGCTGAGTCCTGAGCCACGCCTGATTCTTACATGGGAGGTCTGCTGGTTAAACTGGACCAAAAGGGTGTGAAAAAGTATTTTAACAGTGTCATGGAGCAGAGATAGAGCTGCATTTCTGTGGCAGCACCTCAACACTATCTGTAGTTAACCAAAGGTTTCATTGCTATTTGTTCAGTCATCCGATCCCACGTCCTATAGAACGTACAGTTACTCAACTATTAATATCCATACTAGCAGTGGGGAGTCATGAATGTTGAAAGCACAAAAATGCATACTTGCTATTTAGATAAAATCATTGCAAACAAATGAAGGTATGTGTAGTCAATAGGCTTTATGTGATGCCATTCCAATGTCAGCGTTAAAAACTGCAGTGCTTCCAGACCTTTATCTTCATTGTTACTCCATCACTGTGACTTTTCTTTTAAGGAATACTTCATGCTTATGTAGTAGCTTACTCTAAATATTCTACCAAAACTTCACAGGAACTGTGGAACTCACAAAGTCTCGATTTGATGCATCCTTGGTGCTTTTGACACGAAAATTTATGGCTCTTCTCAAAGAAGCTCCAGACGGTGTCCTTGATTTAAATGAAGTAGCAACAACACTTGGAGTGCGAAAACGAAGAGTGTATGACATCACCAATGTGTTGGATGGAATCGACTTGATTCAGAAAAGATCTAAGAATCGTATCCAGTGGGTGTGAGTTGGCTTTGAAACTTCTGGTTTCTGAAACAGTAAATCCCAACAATGTTGAGTAATGTTTATAACTTTGAAAGTATTTTTAAGCATATTAAATTACTTCTCACAGATAATATTTTAAGTTCTTCTGGCTGTGTGAATTACCTGATATGTTAACAAGTGTCAAGTGGAGAAGTACATGGAAGCATATTTCAGCAGAGTAAAGGATGCCAAAGTTCCTTACTGTTTTCTGTTAGCATACTTGATGTTTAATAAACAGGCTTTTATTTATACAAACATACTAGACAACTTTCATATTCTTCTAGAGGTAATAATCTTGACCAAGTTGTTGGAAAACCATCAAAACAGCAAAACCTTAAAGATGAGCTTTCTCACTTATCAACCATGGAAGAAGCTCTGGATGAATTAATCAAGAACTGTGCTCATCAGATATTTGAACTAACAGATGACAAAGAAAATGCAAAATATCCTTTCAACTCTTGCATTACTTTAACACATGGTTTGGGTTGCATATGCTCACATATCTAGTAAGAAGTGTAGGCTGATACCACAGGTATGCATTACTGCTTCATAATGAGTTTTATAATAGCAAACTTTTTGATTATTTTGTATTTGAGAATGCCAGTCGTGTGCCTTGCTTTGCAGTATCATGGACAGTCTAGCCTGTCCTCAGAGGAGTGCTGCTTGTGTGACCTTCCCACTGCAGAAGAACGAAGTGGGGCAATGGTCTTAGTACCCTGACCATCACCTTGTTCTCTTCATGTGAGTTGTCTCAGGGGCAGGTCTTGACCTACCAGTGAGATCAAGCTACTTAGTGAGATGGCAAAGAGGACTCAAAAGGGAGTCCCAGTAGCCTGTAGCCAAGGAGATATAACGGTATGTTGGTTGTGTCCTAATATTGTTCTCTCTTGAAAGAGGTCCCAGTGCAATTCCGACCATCAGATGGGTTTTCACAGTAGAAAAGGGGTTTATTTTAATATACAGCATAAAGATTGAATTTTGGCTTTGGGTTACAAGAAAATACTATTAGCTCCTTTGTTTGGCAGGATGTTAAGATGTGTGCTCAAATGAAATGTGCCCATTTTCTTTACACCTTATTGGTTAAGAAAATAGTTTTATAGTGTTCCAGGAAATTATCTTCATGCTATTACAAAATAGAATGTAGTTTTTGAAGGACAGTATTCCATCTGCTTTTCAGACTTACGACAGCATCTGTGAAAACTGTTTGGGGTTTTTTTAACATTGAATACATTTTTAAAAGCTTTTTTTACTTCCTAGAAATACAGAAAAGTACCACTTTTTAGCTGATACTTCATTTTACAAAGCTAATATTAACCTCAGCTGAATTGTTGATCAATTTTCTTAAGTTGGTATTCTGCCTCAGGCTATCTTGACATCATGCTCTTTGCTTCTGCCCATTAGCAAATTCCTTTACAGAATCCTTGACCAATGTATACACTAGCTTATGTGACATACCAGGATATCCGAAGCATTCAGGAATTTCAGGAACAGATTGTGATTGCAATCAAAGCTCCAGAGGAAACCAAATTGGAAATACCAGCTCCAAAAGATGTAAGCTTTATATATTTCTCCTAAGGGAATAAAAGTTCTCAAATTTGATTTTTTGCAGCAGTAGTCAGTAATTGACTTCCAGTTTCTTTGTCGTGCAGATATCAGTAGTTCATTGTTCTTGTGTTCCACTAAACAATACTGTAGGGATAATAGTCTTAATCATTAAGCCATAAATGTATCTGAGCTTTAGTTACCTGGTCTTGCTAGAGAGAATGGAACAGCTGTAATAAAGTATGCAATGTACAGAATGATTGGAAAAAGAAAACATTTGGTCACTCTGGTAGATCCTGTCTGGAGGTATTTTTCAAGGAGTGGGGGCTATGCCCTGTCGTCAGCCCACAGTGCAATACCCAGGCTCCATTCTGGTCCCACAGAGCAGGTGGACCTTTGCCCCCTGCACCTGCATGGTGGGGCCTGGGTACTGGGAACCCACTGCTGGTAGTGCTCTGAGAGGGCAAGTCCTGGAAGTCAGCTTAGGATAACAAACAGAACTTTAATTCCACTTTCTTTTTGCATGAGCATTTTTGATATTCTTAATTCTGTAGTCATCGAAGTTGCCTTGCTGTGTGCACAGAAAAAATATCTTAGGAAAAGGAGATGAATCAGTAGAACCAAAAGAGTTAGATCCACTGCATACATCTCCATTAGCTTACCTGGCCAAAGGAGCTGTCTCTCATCTGGTGGAGATGAAAAGGATACAATTCCAAAGGCCTCCTGAAGCAATAAAAAGGCAGGATTTTAGAAGTTGTATATTAGAGAGAACAGAGTATTTTCTCCATTGTGCATTAAGATTTATTTGCTCTGTGTCTTGCAACATGATGTCTGCTGAAGGAAAGCAGTGGAAGCAATAGGGATTAGTTGCTTTACCATGTCATTAAAGCTGTGTGCTCCAGTGTGTTGTCTGACCCATGGCACTGCTTTGTCAAGTTTTTAAATTTTGTTACTCTTCCTAAACATATAGTAAGTCTTGGTCATATATCTGAAGATCAGTAGAAAGACTAAACAAATACTTAAGTGCACATTGATCAAAAATGAAAACTCATTAGCTTAATTCTGCATAATAATTGTCCTACAAATGTATGGAATAGTCATAATTTATGTGAAAGTAGTAACACAATTTCAGATAGTTACGTCATTCCTGTATTTGTTCTGTTCTTAATCTGTTGTCTTTAAAATATGTGCAAAAATAAAGAATGTGTAAGATTCGTTCTTTGGAGTATACACAAGTTGCTGTTTTATAGGATCACATAGAAGTACATGTGAAGAGCACAAAAGGACCCATTGATGTGTATCTGTGTGAGGTGGAAGAAGAGAAGCCAAGTGCCAAAACTTGTGAAGATATGAATACTGTCACTAGTGAAACTGAGCTATCAGTTCATCCTGATGAAGGTAACGTCCTCCTTTTACATTTTTACCGACATGTAGTATTTTTTTAAGATGGTCATACCATTCTGATAAAGTTGCAAGCTGTACTTGTTGAACAAGTATAATTTTCTGAGCACAGTTTGTGGGCCAAGGTGTGTGGGAGTGTAGGAAACGCCTGGAAGAGAAGTCTGTGCTGCTGTGTTACCTCGCAGCAGCAGGAGGTCAGAGAGTCAGGCACGTGCACAGGCAGCAAGGCACTCCTGTTCCCTGACCTTTTCCTTCCTTCGCTCTCTGCCAGTTTCCTGTCAGACCGTGGATGGAGCAATGTGTGTCAGCTCTCAGCTGCTGCACTGCAGAGTCCAGCCCAGCTGAGATTGTTGCCATGAGAGTTACGGTGCTGTTTTGAACGAGACTGTGCTGCTGCTCATTCCTGTCCTAAAGGAGGGCAGACAGAAGAGGAGATACAGTATTTTAATCTCCTAAAACAAGATTGGATGGAATATAGACTCTAAAGAACCCTAGTGCTACAGGATGCTGTGGCTTAAAAATAAATGTGGCAGGAATTGCAGTAGCACTGAACACAAAGGAGAAATTATTTTTAGCAGTGCTGCTTTGTAGTTGAAGGGAAGAGTTGACTTTTTCATGCTAGGCATTTTTTTACTTTATTTTGCTTGTGAAATAACTCAGAATTGTATTTTCTACAATGACAGTAATCATATTCTTTTTATTTTCCTTTCAAAGTGAGATCTCCGATGGAAGAGAAAAAACCATTTGAGATGCCAAATTACAACACAGAAATCTAATACAGAATGTAAATATCTGTGTTATAGGGCTTTTCCAAAGCTGCTTGGGTCTGCAAACTTCGTAACCTGAAATGTTCCAAAGTGTTTTAAAAAACCAGCAGTGGATTGGTTCAGTACTTTCATAGGATTGCTTATCTTCCCAAGTCAAAAGGCAACAGTTTCTGGAATTGCTTTTAGGAGCTTTGTTTTCTTAGTTGCATGTGACCTACAGAACTTTGGGAAAACAGTATTTTTACCTTATAATTTTAATTGATGTAGGAAACATAGATAAATAATTACTTCCAAAAAGGAAGGTTGGAGAACTATTTCTGCAATGGTCCACAATCTGTGTGAGAATGTATAAAATGAAGAAATGCACTTTTCAGTTCTGAGGCTGCACTACTAAGCAGGATTGTCAAATACAAGTGTAACTAAGAACCAATGTACTGGAAGCCTTTGCTATAAAGAACAAGATGTAAATATCCTGAGAGTTATGCCTTACACTGTAGGTGCATCCAGCTCTACATGAACTTTGGTGTCAACACTGAAGTGATATAATTGGGCTTTGTGTACATACTTGTATCATTTCTAGGTAGTTACTGATGTAGATTGAGATGGTTTGCATTTCTGCCTTTGTACAGCAAAGAAATAAATTAAGCTTACAAAAATATGAAATAGTCTAATGCAGCATGTTGGGTTGCCTTGGCTGCAATTCACTGGGTAACTACAAACATTTTACATTATGTGAAAGTTTAAAATCTGTTTTACATGATGCTGTCAGATAACACTTAGATCTGGATCTTGTGATTCCATAGTACTGTAGCAGTTTTCAGAAGAATGATCAATAACTACTTAAATTGGTCCCTTCCAGTTTCTAGAGTTTACGTACAGCAGAGCTCTAGCCGAGTATCGTGACATCTTTGTGGTTCAGCTTGCAAAAATATGTAAAATGCTTTAGGACTGTGTCTGTATTCATCCATCTTTGGTATCCGTAAAACAAAGTTGTGGAATTTGGATACTGAATTTTCTAAGGGAGTGAACTGTCACTGTATAAATGCTGTGCTTGGGCTCACTTCATCGCAGGATTAAACTGTACACCAGAGGTTTGTGTAGGGCTGGGGTGGATGGGGGGTGGCTTAGTGGGTTTGGTTTTAAGTGGGAAGTCCAAATCCTTTTTTTCCTGATCACACAGTATTGACAACTCTACATCTACTCACAAGTGAGAACCACAAAGCTAATTAACCCCTGAATGCTTTAGCCAGCAACTCTACAGCTATTTTAGACAGATGTGGTGAAATTAAAGGCCCTGTGTTCTACAGTACAAGTAGGAATGGGGCAGGTGACACTGATGAGCTTAAATATACCTAAATACAGATTGAGAATTAATTCAGTTTTCCACAAGGTTTACTAATTCTGCAAAATGCCTGGTAGTATACTATGCAAATTGGGGAAAAAAACACCGAGTGCAAGCTTGTGTCAGAAAGTAATCTTGATTTTTATGTATGTCCTACCAACTTCTGGCTCCAGAATACAGGATTCGATATAGGATACTATTTTTCTGTCTCTATGACATTCAAACTACAGGCTGAGCTGTGAAATAATAAATAAAAGCAAAGTGCCAGCACAGTTTATACATAGAACACGGTAAAAACGAGGAAGGGGTTCCTCCAGTGAAGCTGGGAATGAGGGTTAAAACTGAGAAGGCATTTGTTTGCACAGGAAGATTATCCTTCTCCTTCAGTGACAGGTTTCTTTTCAGATGGCACACTCTTTGATGTTTTACACTGCTGTTCTGTTTTGGTGGGTGGGGAGGTTTGTGCCAAAGAGAAGCACTGATTCCCCCTACCCTAGTTCAACAAGTTGGGACAATGTTTGCCATAAAATGTGTAGAAATTTCCAACAGTAACATCTAATCCTGAATGCTGTGTATTGGGGTGGGTTTTTACGTCATCATAAAATCCTAAAATGGTTTGGTTTGGAAGGGACCTTGAGGATCACATAGTTCCAACCCCCCTGCTTTGGGCAGGACACCTTCCCCTACATCACAGAATTATTATTTAAGTTGGAAAGACCTCTAAGACCATCCACTCCAACCTTTGACCAAACACCACAATGTCAACTAGACCATAGCACTGAGTGTCAGGTCCAGTCGTTCCTTGAACTCCTCCAGGGATGGTGACTCCACCACCTCTCTGAGCAGCCTGTTCCAGTGCTTCACGATTCTTTCAGTGAGGAAATTCTTCCTGATGTCCAACCAGAACCTCCCCTGGTACAGCTTGAGGTCATTTCCTCTCATCCCAGTTGCCCAAAGCCTCATCCAGCCTGGCCTTGAACACTTCCAGAGCTGATAACTTATCCACAGCTTCTCTTGGCAAGCTGTTCCAGTGCCTCACCACCCTCATAGTAGAGAATTTCTTCCTAACATTTAGTCTAAACCTACCCTCTTATTCCAACCCATTACTTATCTGCAGAATAAGGAAGTATATTTTTACAAAATAACCATCTTAAAGATGTTAAGGAAGTCTGTCTTCAAGAGCAGAACAGTTCATTTAAATGAAACATTAGGATTTTTCATTTTGAACAAATCTCTAGTGATTGTTTTTCCTCGCTCATTTGTACAGGTTGTCTAGTGGTAGAATTAATTTTTTAACCATACAATTGTCACAGTGAAATGGGAGAAGCTGTAATATGCCAATTATACCATTATTATTTTATTAAATACATCTGTTGTTTTAATACTGCACCTTCAGTGGAACGAATGGACTTTTGAAGATTAAACCACTGCTGTTACTACTTGGTTACACATAGTATTACCCACTGGTGATGCTGGAAAACAATGTACTGTATAAGCTCAGTGCACTAACTAGCTGAAAAGATTCAACTTGGACTTGAAAAATTCCTGAGTGATGCTGAACTTACACACAAGTTACAAGCTCACTTGTAAATGTGATGGGACCTTACTCTGAATATGTATAATAATGCCTGATCTTCTGAGAGATTATTATTTTTGTTGAGTCCATATCTGTCCATTTTCAGTATATTTGTATGTGTAAGAAGCTTTGTCTATTTGAGGACTAATAAATTAAAAGGCTCTAATACTCTTTTTGTCTTCCCTTCAATAAGAATGGCTAAGCATCTAAATGCATTAATCAGTGATAGCAACAGCCAGGATCCATAATTATGAAATGCCCGATTTTGCTGACTCTGTAATTGGAACAAGTGCTGCAGGTTGCCAGTTCAGCCCTTATTTGATGTTGGAAATCACTTGCCAGAGTTTTCAGGTGTGAACTGCAGTTTTAAATAATGTGATTTTTAAACAAAAGAGAAGATTCCTGCAAATTCTTTTCTGTTGGAAAGCAGTTAAAAGCCAGCAAATTTCTTCATTTTGAATAATCTTTTTGGTGTGTGCGAAGAGCCTAATTTATAAGCATAATTTAACACTGATTTGAAAAGTCACTTTAGCTTGTCCTTGTCAGTGGCAAGGTTCACCTGCTGGCCAGGCGTTGGGCTGTTCCTAGCATGCTGGGGCTGGCTGCAAGCTCTAAACCCTTCCGTGATCCTGGTCCAGAGGCTGCCCTTGCACCCTGCTGGGACTTCGGTGGCTGCTGATGGGTTTATCTGGAACACCAGTCTGCTATTTTTGATTCCACTTCTGATCTGCCAGGGGTAACTTGTGAGAAGTTGAGGCTAAAATCCTATAAACTACACTTGGTTGTGTAGGTTATATAAATCTGCACGAGGCTTCTCGCATGGATTTCTACTGAAGGACTGGGATACTTGTTTGTCTAAAAGCACGATCTGTGTTCCGAAGGAAACCTTGATGTTTGCAGAGAAGGGGCAGCCTGGTTCTGTCCATGTGTGGCCTCCGTGGTTCCTTCCCTCCCTGCCACCCCCCTGCAGGCAGGGCGGAGAGCTGCACTCCCGACACGCCCACCATGTGCACATCCGCTGATGGAAGCTTCTCACCATGTGATCCGTGAATGAGGTGGTGTTTGCAATTTCCTCTGGATTAAGGGATGGGGTTATAGAAGATGATCCTAGAGGCTGTAACAGCAAATTCAAAGATCCAAGCTCAGCACATCGCAACTCTTACTCTTCCACTGACTTGTATTAGGCCACTGTGGTGGTGCATTCCCCTTACCCCAGTCACACTGTGATCTCAGAAATGCTCATTAGGCCTCAGCCTTGACAAACAGCAGCTGGCCAAGCTCCTATTGAGCTTATCAGAAACACTCTCTTCTCCCAGGAACTTGTGCTGTCTAACAATCTCCTGTGTTTTAATGAGCCTTGGAAACTTATTTTTGTTGCCTGAATAACAACCTAAGTGGAATAATATTTTTGTTATCAAACTTACAAAGAAAGTTACCAACCTGAATTGCAGCCAGGATGGAAAGTTACTATGACTAAAGCCAACTCTCTTGTGACCCTATAAACCCTGTAAATCCAAAGTGAGACGCTTGGAGCTCTCCTGGACCAGAGTGGACTGTGACCATCTCGGGGCTAGTGAACTCTCAAGTTTGCTGTACTCGGAGGATCGCCAAACAATGACGGATCCTGGGCTGATACACAAATTCCTCAAGGATCAACCATTTCGAGAAGATGCAAAGGCATCTAAAGTGAATACTTCCCTGAACTTGAGGGGGATTTTTCACATGCATATACTTACTACAGACTCTTCATGTTTGTGTGCATGCTGTGAGAGACTGAACTTTTAAGGGATAATGATTCAAAATATTGCCCATTTGTGGAGATGCCAGGGTGCTTTATTGAAGTCTGGTTTGGAGGTGGAGGAGATGAGGTTTTGGATGTGCAATGGTTAACCTTTGAGCTGATAAGACTGAGTGTGAAGGATGTGCTATGAGTTAGATGGGAGACAGGTCCTGTGGAGATGGGATGGTGCCTCCTGTCGTGCTAAAGTGCTCTCCCTTGCACAAGCTCGTGGGTTGTGGGGCACACTTAGGGGCCCTTCTCCCCCCCAGGAAAGTACCAGGATATTCACGTGCATGAGGGTATTCATCTCTGCTCGTGGGCCATAATTGACTCAACTGCTGGTGTGATGGGCAGCAGTGTTGTCTTAGATGATGTCAAGGACTCCCAAAGTGTCCCATGATCCACATTACACCATCCAGTGTGAATCTCCCTGCCCTGGGGGAGATAGCTGGGCATTCCCACCTGAACCTGAGTGAATATAAACTCAAGAGAAGTTGTGTTCTGCAGATTATACTGGGGGTTTCTCTCCACCACTTCTTCAGGACTTCCCTCACCCTCACCTGAAGGATCCAGCCTGCAATCACCACTTCAACCAAGACTGTCACTGAGTGGTGAGATCTTCACTCTCCTGTCCTCTCTCCCCTTTCTTTTCCCCTGTACATGTCCTTGGTGAGGGGGTTGTGCTTTCATATTGCGATGCTTTCATGTTGTTGTATTACTACAGATAGTAACAACCAAAATGGCTACACACCTGTTTTCCTTTGCAACCAAATTGTTCTACAATAAACCCTACATGTGTATATTTACAAACACTGATCATTCAGTGTCATTTCACTCTAATCCACCCCAAGGGATCTAGCAAGAACCTGGGTTACCCTTACCCTTGCAGCAGGTGCTAACACGTGAGTGTGAATGTGGCATAGCAAATGTGCTAGGAGCATTCTCCTAGATTCTTAAGTACTTTAAATTTGTATTAAGTCAGGCCTCTAAGTAAGTGGTGATATAGTAAATTCTACGAGTCTATTGCTAAATTGTTTAGCTTCAGTTATCTATTAAGTACTGTTAAGTTTAAGTGTTGTTAAGATTAAGTGATGTTTTGTTAAGATTAAGTGCTGTTGGGCCTTTAGGGATAAACTCTTGGTGAAGTCCGGGCTCAGTTTAGCTCAGGGGTCTACTCTGAACCTTGTGGCTCAACAGGAGGATCTTCTGTATTCCTTTTTATCCTTATCTTTTCCTATCCTTTTCTCTTCCCTCTCCTCCTCCCAAACTCCATGTAGGTAGTTTTGGTTTATTTTTGTTTGGATTGATTGATTTTAGATTTTTGTTTGCTTTTTCTCCATCTGTTTTAACCATCTAGTAAGTAGTAGAGTGAACCTTGCCAACAAACTTTGTTGGCCTACTGCTTTTATATTAAACCTGTTTTTGCTGAATCACTTTGCCAATGATTCTTTAAGTGACCTTCAAACACTCATTCATGACATATTTCAGAGCATCCTTCAAAAAGAAAACTTGACACTTCTACAGAAAACTTAATGAATATAAAAATTTGCAAGAAGCTAATCAGCTAAACAGTTTTGTTTTCAGTCTCTTGTAGATCCTGATGCAAATCCTGCACAGAACTGCTTTTAGACAATGCAATACTCTTTTTCAGGCAGATAAGCAATTTTGATGTTGCAGCTGTCATCTTCTAAGCAATTCTCTTTTTTTCCCCCATTCATAACCATAAAAATGTTCCAAGCAGGTCACAACCATTGTTATTGCTTCTCTAACATGCAGCCTACACACATACAAAAAATGAAACAAGAACTGATAAAATTCTTGCAAATTATGAAGGTGTCAGATCAGATATAAAGCTTCATAAAGCTCAGAAAGGGAAAGGCTGTTCCTTAGATATATATTTTAATTACAAGACACAGTCATTCTTAGAGGCCTGCTGGCTCCTAAACCTAGGATAGCATTTGTGTGCACAAATTGTGACATTAAAAGAGTTCAATTCCAAATCTCAAAATAAAAGTTATCTGTCAGAAGAAAAGTTCAAAGTGCAGTAAAAATGTTTCAGAATGTATTTGGATAATAAAGTTTTAAAGGGGATTCTACTAAATATTGCAAGTGGTAAAATTTTAGTGTGGTATCTGGAATGGGGAAAGGCATTAATGCTGCTTTGAAAAGGACACATGGTCAGTATCTCTCAGTTGTTATTGGTAAGATCCATCTTTGCAAACGATGATGAGACTGTCTTCTGCCATTCTCATCTGCTAAGCTGTACTCTGCCTCTGCTCTTGTTCTGGAGTGTCCAGAAAACAAATTGAATGTAGACTGATTGAATGAACCAAGAAATTAAGGAACTCAATCCCATTTTCCCAGGATGAGAATCATGAACCTTCAGACCATTTCTTCCTGACCATACAGCAGCTACTTGAGTGCTGTGAGCGACACCAGACACTCTGCTGCTAGCTGGGCACTCAAGGATCAAACCAAGTTTCCCAGAAGTTAGTTGTGATCTTTTCATGATCCCTAAAACACCTACAAAACCAGGGCAATATGCACACACTGCATCCATCCCATGCACTAAAGCAGGTTGCATAGAATTCAGTCAGGAGCTGAGAACTGTGAATTACTTCATAATGCTACTGCCCACAGATTGTCAAAGAACCTTTTTACCAAGCAACATTCTCACCATCAATGCCAGTAATACTTTGTGTAAGAAACAATTTCTCACAAAAAATATCTCCCTGGTCTTAGAACCAGCTTCAACCTTAACTGCTCAGCCATGTGTGTGAGCCTTCAGGCAGACAAGAAGCTATTGGAGGTGATGATTTCTGTATTTATTCAGCTGAAGAGAAAACAAACACATTTGAAATTATGCAAAATTATCCTGTCCCGGGACAATATTCATGAGGGAAATATAGAGATATAGGATTAATTCTTCCTTGATTAGAGGTTAAAATAAAGCAAAGGAAAGGTAAATACTGTGAAAACATTAGCATTGCCTTTCTTTTGAGATAAAAAAATACTTAATAGCAGATTTATCTTGAAGAACTGAATAAAGGAATAAAAAGGAATGCCAGTCTTTCAAATTGCCAAAGTTGACACATTGACTGTCAGTGTCCATGCAGAGATTAGTAGTTTTGATTTGTTTGGAAAGTATCAAAAACATTGACAGCCCCGGGCCACTGAGCAGCACAAAAGGCAAATGTGGATTAGTGTGCATTTACTGATTAATTACATGTTTCTCCCAGTCTGAAATACACTGAAATACAGAGTGTATTAAAAATTTGCTCCAGATTGAAGCTGAGGAATCTTACTTCTTTTCAAAAAGGAATTAAATTTGTGACATTAGATGCTGATTAGACTTTTTAAAACAAGTATCTTCCAATCAAGACACACTTGATTCCCAATCTGTAAAATACTGTTCCTTTATACATGGAGAAAGTATAAACTGCTTGGAAAGAAGGGGTTGGAAGGTTGTCCAGATATTGTCTGTATTCTATGTATGTGTCTCTGAGGATCTGTTGCCAGGAAATGAAAACAAGACAACAGTAATTGTTTACTTAGATGTCACCTAAAAAATTCTCAGGCATTTATTTTCTCTCTGCTGACTTTATGCCAATTGTCCATCTCTTAAATTGACACATGGAGCTATTTTGGGGGCATAAGGAGGGAAGTCTGCAAAACAGCATTTATGATTTGGAAGAAAAATGATACAGCACTAAAGGGAAAAAGAAATCTCCCTAATGCAACTTAAGAAGTTTTTTACCACCCTTGAAATCAAAACCTGATCAGGATGTTGTGTGTTCACTCAATTGCTTCCAATCAGTTTAACAAAATCGAAGTTCAACTAGAAATAGTCATTAAGCCACGTGCTTTACTGACAGCAAATGGTGTCTTTGAAATGGGCCTGAGTTCAGCTCTAAGTATAATTTACTTAAATGTTGGACTTTGATATTTTTGTATAGGTAATTCTTAGTTTAAAAGTAATAATGGATTCACAATGATAATACTGGTAGTACAGGTGAATTACTGACATACAGAGCTACCATTATTAGAAGGATGAGCTCTGTAGCTTCTATTTCCATAGAGAGAAAATCTCCATGTGGGCTGTCCTTTAAGGACAGTTTTACTTACGTATAAACCCGTATCTCCTTTCAACGCCACATCCTGCTGCTGTCAGGCAGCTTGCTGCCTCTGGAACAAATCATTCCTCTGTGCTGTGCCCACTTGCAAAGGGGGGGGACTGTCTTGATCTCCGTTGCAAACGCCACTCAGTTCTGCTCTGCAGGGACTCTTAAGAGCGTAGGAGCTTCCCCAGGACCCCCCACAGGATGCTTGTCCAGCACCAACAAGGGCAATCCCCGGGCTTGCTGTGCTCCATGAAGTAACCACAGTGGGTGCCCTGGGACAGGATCCTTTCTGAAGACAGCACTGGAGACCTCTCCACCATCTTTAAAGATGCTGTCCCACGGCTCTCATTTTTACTGCATGTCTTTTAACAAATTAAAAAGCAAAATAAATTCAATGTTCCAAACACATAAACATAATTAGCATCTTATTGACAATTTCAGTTGAGAAGCCTAAGTGTACAGATGTATAAGTAAGTGTTCCTTATGTTTATTTTACATATACTGTGGGGGTTTTTTTGGTTTTTTCCCTTTGGCATTCTATCAGTCTTGTATTAAAGAGATAAGAAAATCTGAAACATTCAATTGATCTTCAAGTATAACTTGCCTTTTTTTCAATGATGACAAAATTGTTCTCTCTCTCTCGGTTAAATAAACTGACATTTAAATAACTTAGAGACAGGATTAACCCTTTCCTCATATCACCTCCCAGTACATCTGTTTTTCAAAGTGGCCAGTGAAATGAGTTCATCCTTCCAGTTTGCTTGTGTGAAACAAACACTCTAAACACCCTGAACCGGTGCGGAGTTTCCAGGGAAACTATGCTGAAATGCAAAAAGGGAGAAATTACCTGCTCTTTCTTATCCGGGCCCAACTCCACAGAGGAGTACATCTGCTGTCCCTGCTGAGCCCGGGGATGCCAGAGCTGCTCCCGGCTTCCCTGAGGCTGCGGGGCCACTAGAGGGACGTCTACAACCATCCTTCCACGGCTCCTGAAGCGGCAACCAGCACTTCATATTCCTGACCAGCTGCAAATCACACACCACGGCATCGAACAGTCCTTAGAAAAGCTGCAACAAATGTACCAGAGGGCTGCTCGCCGTGGCCTAGGACACTACCAGCTGGAAAGATGAGATGCAATGCTGGAGTGCTACAAGGTCCAAGAGAGCTGATCAAAAATCATACAGTCATGCATTCACAGAATGGTTTAGGTTAGAAAGGACCTTGATGAAAATCTAGTTCCAACCCCCCTTGTTATGGTTGAGGTTGAATAGTTTTAACACTATTAGCAACTCCATCTAGTTATATCCTTTTTTTTCTTCGTTTGTTTCCGGTAGTTTAGCTTGTATCTAGTGGAATGGCGTCATCTATATAAACTATCAACAAGTTAGCACTAGGCTCAGTGCAAAAAGTATTTTATTTTTTTATTACTTTAAATTAGCTGACTAGAAAAGCATGAAAATGTAACAGAGAAGAGTGCCCTCTCCTACAGGGATCGGCTGTTGAAACTGATAGGAAGAAAGGGAAAATATGAGTAAATTGAAGAAATAAGCATTAGTTCTAAGTGCTATAAGACACCCTGTGCACTCCAGAACAGCATAAGTAAGGGGCCCTAATTTACTACCCTAGCTAGGTAGATGGGACAAACTCTTACATTTAATTACATTTACTAATAAAAAAAAGTTTTAATTTATGTGGAAAAGAAGCATCATGGATTTTAAAAGAGGTAATAGTTAGATTTGGATGGTTTATTTATTTATTTTAATAGTCAATTGCCTGGAAAATGTGGTTTCAGTCATGTCTAAACTATTTGCTTCAAATTTGCTGAATAGTTGTGGCTGGAAAACAACAAAGAAGGGGATAAACTGTGTTGGAGGAAAGTCCCCAATTATCCAACAGTTCAACGATCAGAGCATTTACTTAGGTAGCAGAGACCCCTTAGCAGAGGCTCTGTTGAGGCAGGCTACACTCAATCCTTCCTGTGATCACTCTGATTCTGTCCCAAGTGTGGGACACACCTCCCAAGGGAGCAGGCTGGTTCCCAGGGTAGGAAGCCTTGATTCTCATGCTCACCCTCACTGACCCAACAAACTTGGTGCCTTTGTGCAGGTCAACAGCTTCAATGTGAGGAAGAATTTCCCCTTTCTCCTGCTTCATGGATAGAGAGTCCTTGGACAGCTTTCTAAGAAGTAGAATTCTGCTTCAAATTCCCTTTAACAACACTAGGATTTCCTGATCCTAAGTATATCCATGCTATGACATTCTTTCAAGCATCCAAAACAAATACATAATTATGCAGATCAAATTATGTAGATGGATTAAAACTTAACATTTAATGGTTCACACAAAGAAATAACCTTCAGGTTATTTTATTTCAGCAAGGAAACGCAGCCAATTTGGTTATGTCCAAACTGTGCTGATTTTTATTACACTCACTGCAGTTCTTGAACAAAAATGCAACTTCCACCAAGTCTATAAGTGACCATGAAATAGTTTGATCACCTTCATCCAGGCTACCCTATGCTTCTTACAAACCCTCATGTCTGCAGCCACATGAAGAACTGAAAATGACATTGAGAGCTCTTGGCTCCAGTCCATGCGGTGTCAGACACCACATCTTGCAGCGCTTTCAAAGTGCACTGATACCCTGCAGGTAGGCAGTTTCTTGCTGCCTTTACTTGGATGAAGGTTTTAGCAACACCTTATCATGAAAAGCTAGAAACAGTCTTATTTCCCATCTAAGCTTATTCGTGGCCAGTTCACTTGCTCCTCTGCCAGCATTGTTCTGTAATGTATAGCTCTTAAACTCCTTGGTTGCTGTCTTTGGTGGATCTTTAGACACCACCATATCCTCATGCACCTCTCTGCTGGATCTGAAGCCACCCCATATAAAAGAGGCTGCTTTGTTCCTTGATCTCTGCCAAATTCCCATTTTCAGTTCCTCTTCTCTAATACAGATGAATGGAACTATGTATGTCCCAGTGTTTTCACTTGATCTTGCCCTACCCTATCTCGCTTGAGTATCTTTGTTAAATGTTACAACACCATTTATACTTTTTAATTCCACATTTTCATGAGCTAACATAAGCCCGAAGTACTTCTCCTCAGCTATTTCCAAATGGTAAGTTCCCACATTACATCAGAATTTCTTACTAGTACCCAAGGGCACACCCCTCTATAGACTGTACCATTTAATTATGTCCTGTTTCTATCATTCCCACCATTCAGCTGATCCAGATCTTCCAAGCAATATTCCAACCCTCAACTCTCTATTGATGCTGTCTTCTGCAAACAGCCAGTATCAGCAGCACACTCCTGGATTTCATGCTGGTAAACAAAAAGGTTCCAATTTCAAAAAGTTAAACAAGACAGACCAGGACTGGTCCTTGTAATTCCTACCAACCCAAATCTGCAAGGATTCAACTAACACCTACCTCTCTATTTCACTCCATGAAGCATTGTTGTCCTACATGAAGTGAGTTCTTTGTAGTCTGGGAATAGCATGATACCCTTCAGAATGTTTTATTCTCCTACAAAGAATGTACATGAAAAGGTTGCCTTATAATTCCCACTAACTTCAGCTTTCTCACATCAAAATCTTGCAAGTTTCCTTCCAATTTGGTTGCAATTACCTCTTCTAATACCTTAATTTTTCTTATCTATGTAGTGTTTCATTTTAATAGTCCCCCATCACCAAAGATTGGGGCAAAACTGAGATCATCTTTATGCCAGCCTCTTCACACAGTCATCCTATTTACTATTTGACAGTCAAGTCTAGTAATAACAGTAGTTAAATATACTGTCCTTGTTGAACAGAAGGACAGATAGAAAAGTCGTATTTTTTCCAAGCAGGAAGAAGATCAATCTTCCTTTTTCCCTTCCCTTCCCTTCCCTTCCCTTCCCTTCCCTTCCCTTCCCTTCCCTTCT